>JASDQU011248222.1:8364-19367 GCA_032191745.1 Picea mariana | reverse complement strand
GCTGTCCCAAACTGACCATTTAAAAAAATCAAAACCCTATACTTTATAGCTAGCCTAACATCCATTACAAACCAAGTTAAATATAAAAGAGAGATCTCTCTCTAAGTCTTGGAGGGCTAGATCCAAGACTCGAAGTGGTTTGAGGTTACCTCTCTGTTTGCCTCAGCAACCTTATTCAAATTATAGAGCGTTAACATGCACCATCTGTGGATCCTCGTCGTTGAAAGACAAAGTTCTTGCTCGCTTGATTTTAAGCCCTAAATGGGCTTCTTCTATGGGCTGCGCTCGATGCTCATGGCTGCGGCCTTTGAATAAAATACACTCGACCGGTTTTCAAACCCCACTTTTTTTCATTTACACCAAGGGCCTAAAACCAGAAGAAAACACCATCTTGCAAGAATTTGCACTAACAACACCGATAACTTGCGCGTACTACTTTTTCGTTGTGTGCTAATACCCACTGCGCAAAGTTTTGGTAATGCACACCGATACTCCACATGCATTTTTCCCCATGCATTGCACCATGTCAAAGTTCAATATGTTCCATCACACATAATAATCTGCGCGCACCATTCAACACATGTCATGATACAACTTATAATCATACTATGCACGTACTAACAAAACTCCTCTATGTTATGAAATACTTGCGCACCCCATGTGCACATTACTATGTGCATGCTCATCGTGCAGGGAAAAATTCATGCAGTGCATCCACACATAATGATCTTCCATGCGGTGCCACAATTTACCGTGCACACTTGCATGCCAACGTTTTCCCGCGTGGTGCCAAAATTTACCGCGCACACCAGCACACCAACATTTTCCATGGACGCTCTGTGACTCAAATTTTGGGTCACTTCAAAGTTACTCTTTTGTGAATATTCGCTTCAACTGAACCCATCTAGCCCATCCAGTCTTAGTGTTGAACTGAAGCTCTGATACCAATTTGTGACGTTCCCTCGGCCACCCACGGGTCAGGGTTGCCACTCCAGAGCAATCTCTCATGCTCTGTCACCAGTTGGTAACATCCCCAACCTTATACAGGCCGTATCATGCTACTCTAGGGAGAACTTTTGTTCTCTTATTGTGAAACATACGGTAACATACCTAGTAATCAACTAAGCTATGCCACATAAACTTTCTCTTAAAACTGCATGCAACTTAAACACATACATACAATACTCTTGCAGAATATTTACATATAAACATAAACAAACCATTACATTCTGTAATATATGACTCTATACTGAAATAACAGTAACCACCGATATGAAACATATATAAGAAAATACCCATAAACATACAGACAATTATAATCACATATATGATAAACCATAATATAATCACATAAATAACAATGCAACATATCATTTTATCATACGACTGGTACTTATCTTGGAAAGTTTGTCACCAACTACGTATAGACCATCCACAAACCTCCTAGCCTTATACTACACTATTCATCACTCTCAACAGTGAGTCACCCCCGAGATGGGACTGAACTCCACCTGGGTAAAGGGTTCCTAACCAGGCTAAGGCTCATGGACAACAGGAAAGACTCTGTCTCAGGTGCTCACTCAACTAACAGCCTACAACCTCTCATTCCCCACATGCTTTTCCCACCCAAGAAAGTGTGCCCCTTCTCTTCTCAATAGTCCCTCGGCTTCCCCACTTCCCTTTCAGGGCTTCAACAATACATCGGATCGGAAGTCTAAGAGCATTGTAGCTGTAGTTTAGCACCTTCAGGAATCAATCCCCAACAATTCTCACGCTTGGAAAATTGCTCACGGGCCTGACAACCTTCTTCTTCAATCTTGTTCCAAGCTAACCAGGTACACCAACCGAAAAAGGTTATGGGAACATGCTCAGAAATAGTGAAATGGTTGTCTCAAGGATAACAAAATGCACAAGTGAAAATGGTCATGGAATCATTGACTGGATAACTGAGTGAAGGAGGGAATCACTGTGAAACTCCTCGTGAAAGTGATGGTGAGAATGATGGTCGAATTGTTGGTCCCAAAGAATCCTCGTGAAAAAGTGACCAAATAAGATAAGTCCCCCATGATATGAATGCATGTCCCCAACTTGACACTTGTCATATCGGAAGTTAATTTGGTCCACTTGTCCCCAACTTTAGAACTTAGGATAAAATAATTATCCATACTTTATACTTTAGGATATATTAATATAATATTCCCTTGACTTTTGGCCCTCCCTTTCCCTAACTGGTGAAGTTCAGTCCCCCATCTCTTTTATCGTGGTCGGTCTTTGTGTAGTGATGTATTTTATATTAATCATGAGTCATGTACAAAATAAGCGCATTGGCCTTTGACATCTAGGCATTCCAGCCTAATACCAAAACATAAGCATCCCAACCTATAATAACTGGGTCACCAGCCTATAACACATATCATATACATGAGGCTCGCTGTCCTCCATACTGCATGCACTTTAGTTACTACACACGGTATCTGGGAATGTGCATACTACATCATTTTACTATACAGTTCATGTGTGCACTATGCCACATGGCGTGCATTACCAAATGATGTCAAAACAACTCACCAGCTTATGTACACTTATATTACATTTACAATTGGGTTCGACTGAGGGATATTACAGATTTTAAGAGCATCTACATAATTGATTGGTCTTTTGACATATCCTTGTGATGTAGAAGTTGAGTCTTGGGTGTATCCCAAACCAGTCCTTTTGTTTGGTGACCTATGACTATTGAGAATTTCATCCAAGATCTTTGAACTATTTTCAAATTTTGATGCCTTCTTTTCTTTCTCAAGTTGACCTTTTAGAAGCTCAATCTCAACTTCTAGAATCTCACATACATTTTCTCTATCATTGTGTTGTTTTAAAATGAATTCTTCAATTCTTTTAGCTTCTAGGAGTTGGGACTTCAAATCACTGATGATGTGTTCTAATTATTTGATGGTTCTTGATGAATCTATTTCTATTGATTGATGTGATTCTTCAAAATATTGAAGTTGTGCCTTGAGTAGCTTGTTCTTCTTTTTATACTTTCTTAGTTCCTCTAGAGAACTAATCAGTTATGCTTGTAGGTCTACTTCTCCTTCAAATTCATAGTTTTTATTCATCATCTACATCATTATTCTAAGTGTTCATTCCCATAAATAGAAGCTCCGAATCTTCATCTTCACTTTATTCATAAGAGATATTTTCCTCTTTGGTGTAGAGATTCTTCTTCTGTTTTAAGTATTTATTTTTTTTCTTTATATTATCCTTCTTATGTTCTTTATGATTCTGAATTTCTTCATCATCACTATTCTCCTACTTGGGATATGGACATTTGTTACCAAAGTGTCCAACTTTGCCACAGTTGAATCATATCAGAGGAAATTTCCCCTTGTATTTACCAATACCTTTCTTGAGTTTTTTCATAAAGTTAGATTCTTATTCATCATATATATCTGATAAATATTCATTAGGTACCTACTTCTGATTCTTCCTTTATTTTTTATGCCTTGAAGGTTGTTTCTCCTTTTGATGTTTTTGCTTTTCCTGTTCTCATCTCATATGCTGTGAGGATCCCATGTAGTTCATCCACTATGAGCTTATCAAGATTTGGTCTGTCTTCAAGGGTAGAAATTTTGGCATCATACCTCATAGGTAATGATCTCAAGATATTTTGGACAATTGGTTTATCTTTGAGTTCTTTTCCTAATACTTTGATTGAATTGACAATTTCATCAACTATTTGAAGACATTCAGATATGTTTTCTTCCTCCTTCATTTTCAAATTTTCAAAATGAGATCTATAGGTTTGTGTTTTTTCTTCCTTGACTTTGATGTCTCCTTCATATATGACCTTTAGTTTTTCCCAAATCTCTTTTGTTGACTTACAATGCATTACCTTTAAAAATATAGGTTTTCTTAATCCTCCTAGAATAGCATTGAATTCTCTTGAATTGTCATTGCATAACTTCTTTGCAGTGGTATCAATAGGTGCGGTAGATGGTGCAATATAACCACTTTCAATAGATTTCCAAACATCACATCCATGGGCCATGAGATAAATTTTCATTCTCACACTCTAGAATGCATAATCATTCACTTTGAACAAAGATGCTTTGTTAGAAGACATTCCCTCTTGGAGATACATTGCCTCATAATCTACCTTCAAGTTGTTAAACTGTGCAGAAGGCACCTGCTCTGATACCAATTGTTGGAAACTTGGTCAATACTGATAGGGGGGTGAACCAATGTTGGTTAATTATTTAAAATTTTAAAAATTTAAACTTATTAACAACAATTGATCAACAACAATAAACTTGAATATAAAATCAATACAATAATACAAGTTACAATAATGATTGGGAGACACCAATCTCCTTTTTCAGGGATTCAATGCTAGGAAGCACCAACTCCCTTGTTTTATGGAACCAGCACTAGGAAGCACCAACTCCCTTGTTTAGGGAACCAACCCTAGGAAGCACCAACTTCCTGTCTTCAAAATTTAATCAGTAAAGAAAATTAGTCCTTCCTTTCTCCACCCTTCCACCCTCACTTCATAAGAATCTTCAACTTTCTTCTTTGGACTCTGTACTTGTTTCTAATCTTCTGATGTAGAGCACATAGACACTTTCCTTTCACCTTATTTTTCACCTTATATACTTTCAAAAAGGTATAAGGTTGAACCATTGTATCTTTTAGAAATGAAACATTGCACCCCTTCATTTAATTAACAAAACTGGTGATTTCATTAATTAATTTTCATACACAAAATTATACATTGATTTCGTATGAATATTCTGGAGTGCTGGAAATGAATATTACAAGTCTACGAAATCAGTTTTGTGCAGAACATGCCCAATTAGCCGACATGTGAGAAGTTTTCCCAACAAACTAATCAGTTATGCTTCTAGGTCTGCTTCTCCTTCAAATTCACAGTTTTTCTTCATCATCTACATCATTATTCTAAGTGTTCAATCCCATAAATAGAAGCTCTGAATATTCATCTTCACTTTATTTAGAAGAGCTACTGTCCTCTTTGGTGTAGAGATTCTTCTTCTGTTTGAAGTATTTTTTTTTTTCTTTATCTTATTCTTCTTATGTTCTTTATGATTCTGAATTTCTTCATCATCACTATCCTCCTACTTGGGATATGGAAATTTGTTACCAAAGTGCCCAACTTTGCCATAGTTGAATCATATCAGAGAAAATTTCCCCTTGTATTTACCAATACCTTTCTTGAGTTTCTTCATAAAGTTAGAATCTTCTTCATCATATATATCTGATAAATCTTCATTAGGTACCTGCTTCTGCTTCTTCCTTTATTTTTGATGCCTTGAAGGTTGTTTCTCCTTTTGATGTTTTTTCCTTTCCTATTCTCATCTCATATGTTGTGAGGATCCCATGTAGTTCATCCACTGTGAGATTATCAATATCTGGTCTGTCTTCAAGGGTATAAATTTTTCCATCATACCTCATAGGTAATGATCTCAAGATCTTTTGGACAATTGGTTTGTCTTTGATTTCTTCCCCTAATGCTTTGATTGAATTGACAATTTCATCAACTCTTTGAAAATATTCAGATATGTTTTCTTCATCCTTCATTTTCAATTTTTCAAAATGAGTTCTATAAGTTTGTGTTTTTTCTTCCTTGAATTTGATGTCTCCTTCATATATGACCTTTAGTTTGTCCCAAATCTATTTTGATGACTTACAATGCATTACCTTTAAAAATATAGGATTTCTTAATCCTCTCATAATAGCATTGAATTCTCTTGAATTGTCATTGCAAAAGTTCTTTGCAGTAGTATCAATAGGTGGGGTAGATGGTGCAATATAACCACTTTCAATAGATTTCCAAACATCACATTCATGGGACATGAGATAAATTTTCATTCTCACACTCTAGAATGCATAATCATTCACTTTGAACAAAGATGCTTTGTTGGAGGACATTCCCTCTTGGAGATCCATTTCCTTAGAATCTACCTTCCAGTTGTTAAACTATGCAGAAGGAACCTACTCTGATACCAATTGTTGGAAACTTGGTCAATACTGATAGGGGGGTGAATCAATGTTGGTTAATTATTTAAACTTTTAATAATTTTAACTTATTGAAAACAATTGATCAACAACAATAAACTTGAATATAAAATCAGTACATTAATAGAAGTTACAATAATGATTGGGAGACACCAATCTCCTTTTTCAGGGATTCAATGCTAGGAAGCACCAACTCCCTTGTTTTATGAAACCAACCCTAGGAAGCACCAACTCAATTGTTTAAGGAACCAACCCTAGGAAGCATCAACTTCCTGTCTTCAAAATTTAATCAGTAAAGGGCATTAGTCCTTCCTTGCTCCACCCTTCCACTCTCACTTCATAAGTATCTACAAATTTCTTCTTTGGACTCTGTACTTGTTTCTAATCTTCTGATGTAGACCACATAGACACTTTCCTTTCACCTTATTTTTCTACTTACATACTTTTAAAAAGGTATAAGGTTGAACCATTGTATATTTTAGCAATAAAATGTTGCATCCCTTCATTTAATTAACAAAACCGGTGATTTATTAATTGATTTTTGTACACAAAATTATACATTGATTTCATATGAATATTCTAGAGTGCTGGAAATGAATATTACAAGTCTACGAAATGGGTTTTTTAAGAAACATGCTCAATTAGCCAACATGTGAGAAGTTTTCCTAGAGAAATAATGCCTGGTATTTTCTCGTAAGACTAGACAAACACATCACAATATTTCTTAAATAAATTCGTATAGCTTTGAATCTCCTCAAGGGAGCAGTCCGCTTCGACGAAGATATTCTCCACAACACCAGGGATTTTGGAGATATTGATAGGTATCGTTTGATAAATTTTTTCCATATTTCCTTCAATGTAAAGAACGTGCATAGCCAAAGGATTGATAGGACAAGCCTTATCTCCAGTCATAGTTAGAGTGAATTCACCTGCTTCAATTCTTCTTAACTCTGGAAGGAACTAAGATTGGTGATGAAGATCATCCCAGGGTTTTTCTGGGCCAGTCATTGCCTCAATAATCACCTCGTCTGAGGGAAAGGCTAAGTATAAAGAATCAGTATCGGTGAGGGAAAATTGAGCCCAAGTAGGCTCGAGAATCGAATCTAACTTCTGTGTGAGAGTCAGATCGGGGTTGACGGAAGCTTGATGAACTATAGAGTACGCAACTTCTACCGTGGAAAAAGTCATGGCCATGCCATGGTGCCTTGCCCCTTACATCGTGGTTGAGGGGGAAGGAAGAGTCCACGGATCATTAAAGTAAGTCATGTGGAACAACGATATTTGAAATATTTTGGCCCTAGGCTAGTCGAGGATAGTCAACATGTAATGGAAATTGCTGGTTGGAGGTGGGTAATTGAAAGTACCCATCAAAGGTGGGCACAAACCAACCCCTACGTTGACGATGCTGGGCTGAGGGTTATCAATCATCAAGACCGTGGATACTACCGATGAAGGGTTGGGATGGGAGAAGGATAACTGATCAATGGTCATGATCCGACCCTCATGTGGAAGCAACAAGACTTGGAAAATTGTTGCAAACATTGCTTGCATAATGTAGGTCCAAATCCTTCCTAAAAAGAGATTGTAGTTGAGAGATGCATCGAAAACTTCAACTTCGATGCACACGGTCTTCCCTCCTAACTGCAAGGGAAAAGATGGGATGATTCCATGTGGTCGGAACAAATGACCCTCGAAAGCGGTAAGAAGAGTAGGTGACAGAGACAAAATGGGTTGGTGAATGGCCTTCCAACACACCAAATAAATCACACATGTCGAGGCACCCTCATCAACCACCGTGCGAAAAATGTTCCGAGTAAAATTTTTCGTGGTGTAAGCCACTACTATCTAAAATCATACATGGTAAGGAAGATGAGGTTTTAAGTCAGTCGTATCAAGCATGATCGTTCCCAGATTACAAGTCTCAGCAGATCCTAAGGCAGCTAACAGAGCCTTTATATAGTAAGGGAAACTCTGGAGGACTTCCAAAGCTGACATTGCACAAGGGGTTTGTGACAAATCCTCCACAACAAAGTAGTTCTAGGCGGCCCTTGCATTTCAGTTGTGAGAATATTTCTTCAATGCACCTTTGGGGATGTGTGTCATTGTTTCTCCCAACGTCTTCTCAATCTAGATAGGAAGAGATGGGTTTTCAACTTCTTTACCCTTCTTAAAGGTGTTTGGCATTCTGTAGTCGTGTGTCATAGTCATTATGGAGATGCTACCTTTCATCATGTACACATTCGCGAATGAAGGATTACTTGAAGATGGAGGGGGTCCCTGGCCGACCCCTTTCGTGCTTGAAGAAGCTTGAGCTAAATTTTCCCCATGCAGAAATGGATTCGTTAACACGACAGGATTCTACTGTGCCAATAGCTTATAGGCCTCTGCAAGCCAAGGACACTGGCGAGTTAGATGGTCTTCCTTGCAAAGATTACAGGGATACTTTGACTTCTTCTTTTTAGTGTTGCCCTCACCAATATTATTGGTAGGTTTCCTATCCCCCTTACCCTTCTTTCGTTGTTTCTTTTTTCTGTCAGGCTGCTGGCTAGCCTTCAGGTTTGTCGAATGTACACTGTGTACATCTGATGTTTGAGTAGGGGGAGCATTCGAACCAATGGTCTGGCTGGTTGTTGTCTGTTGTATTGACAATTTCTGCAATTGATTTGATAGTTGATCAATGAGATTTGTTTGTGATGAACCAACAATACTATCGACATGTGGTCCAGATATTTGTCTGGTATTGTCAAGTATCAACCATGGTTCATCTGGTAAAACTTCGTAAAGTAAACCAGACTGAGAGTAAATCAGTTCTAGCTGTTGGGCTCTCATTATCGCTTCTTCCTCCGAGAAGACCCCCGAGTTTACGACGTCTTTAGATAACCGGGGTACCAAAGGCTTAAGAAACCACCCAAGTAGGAATGTTGCTGGGAATGGAACTTTTATAAAACTCTTCCAGCATCTCCATTCTCGAATGTGATCTGAGATATGGTCTGCTTTTGTCTGTTCAAAGTTGGCCAACAATTCGGTGCCGACATCGTATCTCACAAGTAATTGGAAATGGTTTAAGAAAGCCATTGCCAATTCGTTGAAGGAAGAGTAACTTGAGCGGTCGAGCTCGATGTACCATTTTGCAATACTACCTATGAGAGTGTGTTGAAAAAAACACAACTGGATGAAGTCATCTCTCAAAGAGTTGGACAAGCACCATAAATGGAAGGTAGTAACATGATCACCTGGATCTTCGTTAGGATTAGCCTCTAACTTTAGGATGTCCGAAGGGAAGTTGGTCAGCATAGGAGGCCAACGCAGATCTTGACAAATGGGGTCATTTAATAACCTTGTCAAGTCTGGCAAGTGCAAAGTTGCCAGAAATGATAATTTGGGTTGTTGATTGTAACCAGGGAAAATTGATCCTAGAGTTTGGCTGGCACCAAGTTTCCAGGAAACGTTAGGTTTTTGGCCAAGGTTCTGGTAATAACCATGGCCGTGACCAACGTATAGATTCTGTGCTTGTTGAGACGTCATCGGATGACTCCCATAATAGGATGTAAAGGGCTGGGCTTGCGTCGCATTCCAAGGACTTTGGGAAGGTTCCCCCCCACCAATCCAATGAGCATAGGTGTTGACGCTCTCTCGGGGTTCCATTGGCTATGGAAGGGGTTTCCCCCAGCCAACATCCCTGACAAGGGAACTGATCCCTGCCATGGGTTCCAAGGTCCTTGTGAGGAAGGAATTCCTAAGTTTGCCCCCTGTGAAAGAATAGTGTAACACCCCTCGACCACCCACAGGTTGGGGAATGCCACTCCAGAGAAATGTCTCATGCTCTAATACCAGTTGGTAAAATCCCTAGCCTTGGGCAGGCTAGGCCATGCTACTCTAGGGAACACTTTCATTCTCTTATTGTGGAACATACGGTAACATACCCAGTATTCAACTGAGTTATGCCACATAAATTTTCTCTTCAAACTACATGTAACTTAAACATATACATACATCACTCTTGTGGAAGCTTTACATATAAACATAAACAAACAATTACATTCTATAATATACAATTTCATACTGAAATAACAGTAAACACAGATATGCAACATATACAGGGAAATACCCATAAACATACAGGCAATTATAATTACATATATGATAAACCGTAACATAAGAACGTAAATAACAATGCAACATATAATTTTATCATATGATTGGTACTTATCTTGGAAATATTGTCAGCAACTACATATAGACCATCCACGAACCTCCCAGCCTTAGACTACAATATTCATCACTCTCAACAATGAGTCACCCCCGAGCTGGGACTGAACTCCACTCGAGTAAAGGGTTCCTAAATAGGATAAGGCTCATGGACAATAAGAAAGACTCCTTCTCAAGTTATCACTCAACTAACAACCTATAAACTCTCATTCCCCACATGCCTGTCCCACCCAAGGAAGTGTTCCCCTTCTTTGCTCAATAGTCCCTCGGTTGCCCCACTTCCCTTCCAGGGCTTCAACAACAGGTCGGGCTGGAAGTCTCAGAGCACTGTAGCTGTAGTTTAGCACCTTTGGGAATCAATCCCCAACAATTCTCTCGCTCAAATAATTTCTCACGGGCCTGACAACCCCCTTCTTCAATCCTGCTCCAAGATAACCAGGTACACCAACTGGAAAAGTTTATGGAAACATGCTCAGATATGGTGAAATGGATGTCTCAAGGATAACAGACCACGTGAATGAAAATGGTCATGGAATCATTGACTGGATAACTGAGTGATGGAAGGAATCACTGTGAAAACTGATCATGAAAGTGATGGTGAGAATGATGGTCAAGCTGCTGGTAAGAATCCCTGTGAAAAGTGACCAAATGAGCTAAGTCCCCATGATATGAATGCATGTCCCCAAATTGACACTTGTCATGTTGGAAGCTACTTTGGTCGACTTGTCCCCAACTTTAGAACTTAGGATAAAATAATTATCCAT
>JASDQU011248221.1:15613-32078 GCA_032191745.1 Picea mariana | reverse complement strand
AGGGTTTCTTCCTTCCTCCTTTGGTGTGGGTGGCTAGGGCTTGATCATCATCCCTAGCTAGTAGCGCTTCACGATTCGCTACTCTTGTTTCTTCTTGGATGCATTCTTCCCATAGGCTGTCGAACTTCAGTTTCTCCTTTCTGGCACATATCGTCTGGATGAAGGCATCCCAAGGCCTTGTAAGACCATTTCGTGCCGTCATTATGAGTTCGTCTTCGTCTATGGTATCTCCAATAGCTTGTAGCTGTTCTTTGAATTCCGAGATTCTGGAGAAGTATTCCTGAATCATTTCTCCTTTCTGCATCCTTGTATTCTTCAGTTGAGTTCTAAGATTCATCTTCCGGTTTATGTTCTTTCCTTCATATAGTCTGGTCAAGGCATTGAACATTTCTTTCGGGGTCTTCTTGGATGACACATAAGGGATCAGATGGTCCTTGATTGAATTTGCAATGATTCTTTTGGCCCTTATTGTGTCCTTTTGATGCTTTGCCTTTTCTGCAGCATCTTCGGGTTCCGGTAATTCTTCCTTGACGAATCTTGCTAGATCATTCTCTTCAAGAATGAGGCCAATCCTATACTTCCAGGCACAGAAGTTTTCCACTCCTTCTAACTTGTCAACAAGCTTAATGCTTGCAGACATCTTTACCTGGACCTAGGAAAATGACCTAAAAATGAAAGTGCTCAAAATGAAAATTGAACTTACCAGGAGATGCACTTGGCTGAGGCGAGCTGCCTGGTGTGCTTGGATCTGAGAAAATCCAAATTTTGCCCCTTCAAATCTGATCTACGGATTTCTGGACTGGTGCTTCTGGTACTCTGGTACTTCTGGTACTGGTTTTCTGGTACTTCTGGTACTTTTGTGAAACTAGGGTTTCACTTTTCGGGAGATCCAGCCACTGAAAAGGTGCGCTGAGGGTGCCAAAATGATCCTTGGGGGAGGGCGCAACTTTCTAGGTGGGTTTGGAGTTGAAAAGCTTCACTTTTGAAAAACCCTAATTTGTAGGTACTACAACAGTGACGTTTTTTTCTTACGAAATATGCTTCCTTCAGGTTGGCTCTGATACCATGTTAATGTTTATGCCATTATTATAGTTCTTTGCATTTCAATAGATAACAACAACATAAGAACCAGATCACTGAGAAATACACATTCACAAGAGACACAACATTTATCCTGGGAAACCCTCTAGGGGAAGAAAACCCAGCAAAACTTCCTTAATATAAATAGCCAATACAATGCCAAGAGATCTTATGCTAAAACAGAAAGTCCTCTCCCAAGATATGCGCCACTCTCTCTCTCCTTTGCCGGTAACATATCAGAACTTGTCTCTTCAAACTGAGCAAGTGAGTTGTGATCAAATGAGGCGCTGGCCTTCTTTATTTATACAAGTTCTGGCACGTGTGAAGTGTCTCTTCACTGGCAGGGCCGACTTATTAATCTGGGTGGGTAAACCCACCTTTATTATATTTTCGGGTCTCTTAATTAACTGCTAGGGCCGACTTCTTATTCTGCCTATTACAATTGTCTTTTGACCAATCCGCAAAAGGGGATTTGGTCCTATTACAATATCCGACATGATCAATCCACAATGGGGATTGATCCTATGAATAAAATATCAATAATAATAAGAATACTCTTTGCAGTTACATTATTTCAACAAGCATGAAAGAGTAGAGTGCTTCTAGGGCAAGGCTCTATCTCACTTCAACAAATGAAATGGCCAAAAATCTTAATGGGGACATGAGACAAGGACCTTCTATGTGTGCTTGTCCCCTAGGGTTTAAATCAGCAAAATTATAACCATAAATGCAAGAGAAATAACACTACAACCATTCATTCAAGAATTTTTGTAGAAATTTACTTACATTTAACCAAGAAATCAAGTAGCAAACCCTAGTTGTAACACCTTACACCAAGATAAATGCCAAAAATGCCAATAAAAGACTTCCTTCAACAAGTGCGCCTCACAATTTCAGCCAAGAACTCCAAGTGTAGCGCAAATTTCAGACCTCACTAATGAGTGAGTGAGAGATGATGAAAAAATGAAGGTAAAAAACCCTCAATTTATACAATACCATGACCTAATTTCACTTTTAGGTCATAAAACGGCCGACAAGGCCAAAATACTAAAAATCATACTATTTTACATTAAATGCTTAAAATTAAAACCCTAATCAAGCTAAAGAGAGATGTCATGCCCCTTTAAGGGTGACGTTAGCCCCTTCTAGGGAAAATGCAACATCTTGGAGAAAAACGTTAGCCCTCCTTGGGCTTCTCCAACCCGCCACAAGTGCCAAAACTGCCCCAACTGTCTCCCAAAGCATCCATGCTGCTAGGTGACGTCATGGTCATGAAGGGTGATGTCCTAGGCCTTCCAAGGCCAACGTTCCACTGAAAAGGGCATAATCCCCCTAGGTCAAGCTTTGTCGGGGTGCCTCTGCAAGACGTCCTCCTTCTCTCCTGTGCAAACCCCTCTGTCCGGTCTCTTCCCCTTGCTGGGATCTCAACATCCATCTGGTGGGCTCTTAAGCCCCATGGAGGTCCGAACTGATCATCTCCCCATGTGTACCAGTCCAACATGGTACCTGTCTGTCGGGCATGATCCTGCACATCAACAACTACACCCTCCACGGACTCATAAGTCACAAGGATCATAGCAATGTCAATCACATCTCATCATCAATATTTTTAAACATGTGCATAAAACCCCTATTACCCCAGTTAAAAGCTCAAAGACATTATACAAGTCTGCAATACAAGTTTGGAGAAAGTGACAGGGCGTCCTATTGGGCTAGTGTCCATTGCAAGAAGAAAGTTTCCGGAAGAGACTTCATCCGAGCCATGTAAGTGGGTGATGTGGATAAGGGATGTCTAGGCAAGTGGGTGCAGTGAGAGCAGAGGATGCAAAGTTTTACCTGTGGGTGCGTTTGTAGAAGGCGAGCTGCACCTGTCCTGGATGCAATTTTTTCCAAGCCCATTCATGCCTTTTATTCTTTATTCTTTATTGCTTTTTCTTCAAGAAGCTAATCAGGGGACACTGCCTTGGCGTGGTGACCAGTGGTGACAGCGTTACCCACAAGTACTTTTACAGAAATAATAGGTTGGCTCATGATGAGACCCCCTATCCTCTGACTAGGTCTTGTTTTATTATTTTTATGGGTCCCTCTTGTTTCTTGCTGAGAAGCCTTTTAGTGCTTTCTCGGGGATCCCTGGGCGAAACATCTCGAGGTTTTATTCTTAGGCTTTTATCTTTTGCCAACTTTCTTTTACCTTCTGGTCCTTTAGCCCTTTCTTCCCACGAGGTAAGGTGCAATCCTCAAATGATAGGTCAGCCCAGTGCCCGGACAAGTGTAATGGGATAGATGAGCGGGAAGCAAGATGAAAAGGTGGTGCTATGACGGGAGCAGACGATGGATTTTCAGAAATCCCCCCTAGTGGCAAACCAAAACCTACGGACACAGGCTTACTAGGGTATCCTGTCATTCCCCCCAGACATGGTCAAGTGGGCAAGTATAAGATCCAAGCATTTGTTAGAAACAAAAGGAATTAAATGCACATATTCAAAGGTTTTGAAGATCATAGTGAAACATACCATGATACCCGGACTCATTACCTCATGGAGTAAGAACCATCTCTGACACAAGACCAAGCCGATGGTGGTGGATGCTGTTGCTGCTGACAAAGTAGAGGCGCTGAAAGGGAGAAAAGATGGGCCCTCCAGGGCCATGCTAAAGTCGATCCGTCTCTCGGTACTCCATGTCTAGGACCTGTGGGCCTCGAGACATGATCTCCTAGTTATCCCTAAAAGCGGGGGATAACAGGGTCATCAACTTTGGTTCCTAGAGAGAAGATGCATTTTCCCTTGGAAAAACAGATATTCTCCTCTATTTGTCTGGCCATGTAATAGGCATCATAGATTGTTTTTGGCCCCTTTTTATGTAGGAGGAACCCTAAATTCACTAAGAGTGCATTGGTAAAGAGATACACGAGGTACTTTTTCTTCAGGATGATGGTTTCTAGGAATCTGATATAACAATCTGTCAAACCTACCCTGGAAATCCATGACAGTCTCATTCTCAATTTGTTTTACATATTCGAGTCATTTTAGTAACGTTTGGATATCTTCCAATTTCATACCCCATTTTTTGAGAAAGGTTTCTTCTAACTGGTCCATAGATGTGATGCTAGCAATAGGGAGATTATCATACCATTTCCTAGCATTTCCATGAAGAGTGGCAGAGAAAAGTTTCATTGCCAAATATTCAGCATCATCACTGATAGGATGGAGTTGAAAGAAAGCCCAAAAATCACCCATGTGATATCGTCTCTTTCCCCATCACTACCAGTGAATCTAGGGAGCCATTTCTCATACTTTGGGGGAATTTGTCGAGGGTATCCTAGGATCTTACTCATGTCTAGGGGTTTGAAATTTCCCGGGTCCCATTGAGAAGTCATGGTTGGCTTCGTTATCAGTGGAGTTGCTAGATAATTTTCTTGAAATTATCAAAGGGATGAGGGAATCACCTTCAGTGGAGTCGCTAGGTAAGCTTGTAAGATAAAGATTTTTGAGGAAAGGCTTACCGAAAAAAGTGTCATTTAAGGAATATTGACTCAGTGTTCCCCAGCAGCGACGCCAAAATGTTATTGCACAATTTGTACTTTGATAGATGAGAAGGTAATGGAGAGAAAATTGGCGTAACGGGAGACTATCCTATCATTGTCACCTCAATAGGATGTCACTTTATATTTAGGGTGGTAGGCTCAGGGGAGACGTCCTCGGTGACCTGGGGGTTTGAGAAGGAAAAGTCAAAGTAGCTAGGTAAAGACCCCCTCTCACAAGTCACCACTGATCAGAAAGTCCGATTTAATAACCAATGAAGAGACAATATGTCAGAAGTGTACTTGCCCAGAACAAAGCAACAAGTAAACTATATATTTGCAAGTACACTTGCTGGTTAGCACTTCATAAAACCATGGACTTTCTTAATAAAAACAATTTGCTGAATATAATGAAGTAAACAGAAAACTTGTAACAACAATGTTTATAGAGCAATACTTCACATAAAATGTCTCGAAAATAGCTTCAAATGATTGAAAACCATTTACCATTTGAGTCATAACATTAACATTTGACAGAAGCACATAAGACAAAGTATAATTCAACCTTTACAATTGCTTTAATGAGCTTTTAATGCTGCATCTAATGGCTGTAGCTTACTTTAGTAACAACAACAATGTTGTTAGTAGGTCAAGCTATTCTAGGGTTAGAAGGTGTTAGTAGGTTGCTTGAGGTAAAAGATTTGAGGGTAGGTTTCATCAATCAAACAATTTCAAGATCTAAATCAATGCCTTTAGGGGCTAAATGGAGTCACTTGCAGCAACAAAACTTGAAGGAAACAAATGATAATGTAAGAGCTAAGAACCAAGAAGGATGAAGATTGAGGTGTTGGTAAGCCAAGGCCTCAATCAACAAGCCTTAGAGGGAAAACGACCACTAGGAAGTAGGTAACCCTAGGCCCTAGTGGTTTTCCTTCTTCTTTAGCCCAATCTTGAAATAATTAATGGCTTGATGAAGCAAATGGCACTAGAGTGCTGCAATGGCAGGGCTCTAGTACAATGCTTCAAAGATAGGGTTTCTAGCACAATCTAGTATTGAAAAATTGTTGAGACAAGGACAATAACATGTGCTTGTTCTCCTAGGGTTTTATACTAGCAATTTCATAATCTTGAATAAATGCAAAGTAAATACACCATAACCATTCAAAGCAAAGAAAGATTGCAGAAATTCACTTACATCCACCAAGAATAATCTAGCAATAAGCCTAGTTGAAGATTCTCCACCAAGAAAAATGCAGGGAAACACCAAATTAAGCCTCTTCCAAGAGATGTGCCTAAAATTTCAGCCAATAAACCCTAAGTAGGGCGCAAATTTCAGACCTCACTTAAGTGTGAGTGAAAGATGATGAAAAATAAGGAGGAATTTCCCCTTATTTATACAATACAAATGACCAGAATTAGGTCAAAAAGACCGACATGGCCAGTTACAAATAATATCCAGTTTTTACATTAAATGTCATAATAAAACCCTAAAACAAGCTGCTAATATGATGTCATGCTCTTTTAGGGTGACGTTAGGCCCTGTTATTGCGTAGTTTGTAGCAAGGATAAAAGGCTAGAGATTGAATATGCAAACTGGCGTAACTGGAACCAATCCCACCCAATGTCACCACAATGGGATGGTTTTTTCTCTTTAGGGAGGTAAGGTCCAGGGGAGACGTCCCTGGTGACTTGGGGTTTTGAAGAGGCAAAGGATTATAAGATAAAGGTAAGTTTCCCCCCTCACAAGTCACCACTTAGCAGATAGTCCGGCTAAATAGCCAATAATAAAGTATAACCAAGGAAAAATTGATGCACCTGCCTGGGACAAAGAAACAAGGAAACTGATAAATGCAAGATGCTCACTTGATTAGTACTTCATGTAAATCAATGACTATCTAATACACATATAAGTAATTTGATAATAAATATTGACGAAGTCAATGTTTATAAAATAGCAATGATAAATGTGTTACTTCTTCTATAAATGTCAAAACGATGTGGCATTCAATGTAACCAATCAACACTTTATTCAATTAATTCCTTTAAACCATCGTTCAATTGCTTATAATGAAAACGCTAGCTGCACAAATGATATAATAGCTAAAGATGACGACAACAATAGGTTAGTTAGGTTAGTTCCTAAGCTAGGGTTAGTAGTTAGGGTTTGATTCAAAGTTTTGAGAATTGTTGAGATCAAGTTCACTTCAAAACAAGAGGTCTTTAGATCAGTGCCTTAGGGTTGATGGAGTCAAAAGTGAAGGACGCAGGAGCTAAAGGAACAAAGATAGTACGACCAAGGACTAGAGGGAGAAGCTTTGAGGTGTTGCTAAAGCAAGGCCTCAAAGTCAAAACCCTAGGGGAGAGAGGCTCACCTTGGTGTAGGGGAACTAGGCCTCGGTGCTCTCTCCTCCTTCCTTAACTCAATGGAAATTGTGGCTAGCTGGAGAAATAACATGAAACCAAGACAAGAGGGTTTTGAAGGCAACGTGTTGCTACAACAAGGCTTCACCAACAAACCCTAGGGGAAAAATGATTCTCAAGGTGTAGGGGAACTAGGCCTTGGGACGTCTTCTCCTTAGCTCAAAAAAATAAGAGGAAAGAAGAGTGTAGCTACGGCTAGGCTCTCCCCTCTTCAAACAATGGTTGAAAAGTCTCTTAATGGGGAAATGAGACAAGGACCAATGATGTGTGCTTGTCACCTAGGGTTTATTCAACAAATTTATAACAACATATGTAAGAAATAAAACTACAATCATTCATTCAAGAAGTTTTGCAGAAAATCACTTACATATCACCAAGAAAATCATAGCAAACCCTAGTTGCAACACCTTCCACCAAGATAAATGCCAAATTATGCCAAGAAAGTCTTCCTTCAACAAGTGCGCCTCACAATTTCAGCCAATAACCCAAGAGAGGGTGCAAATTTCAGACCTCACTAATGAGTGAGTGTGAGATGATCCTCAAAATGAAGGTGAAAATTCTTCATTTATATAGTACCATGACCTAAATTTACATTTTAGGTCATGAAAAAGGCCGACAAGGCCAAAACACTAAATCATACTGTTTTTACTTTAAAATGTCAAATTAAAGCCCTAATCAAGCTGAAAAGAGACGTCAATCCCCTCTAAGGGAGACGTTAGCCCCTTCTAGGGAAAATGGAGCATCCTTGAGAAAAACGTTAGCCCTTCTTGGGCTTCTGCAACCTGCCACAGGTGCCAATACTGCCCAGTCTGCCTCCCAAGACGTCCATAAGGTTGGATGACGTCATGTTCATCATGGGTGACGTCTTAGGCCTTTCAAGGCCAATGTCCCACTGGAAAAGGGCCAATCCCCCTAGGTCAAGCTCTGTCAGGGTGCCTCTGGTGGAACGTCCTCCTCTTCTCCGGTGCAAAGCCCCTGATCCATCTTTGCCTTGTGTCTGCCCCTTAATGGGGTCTCAACATCCATCTGGTTGGCTCTTCAGCCCCATGGAGGTTCGAATTGATCATCTCCCCATGTGTATCGGTCCAAAATGGTACCTGTTCGTCGAGCATGATCTTGCACATCAACAGCTACGCCCTCCATGGGCTCATCAGTCACAGGGATCATAGCAATGTCAATCACATCTCATCATCAATATTATTAAACTTGTGCATAAAATCCTTAATACATCAGTTAAAAGCTCAAAGACATTACACAAGCCCGCAATACAAGTTTGGAGGAGAAGACAAGGCGTCTTATTGGGCTAGTGTCCACTGGAAAAGGAAAGTTTCTGGAAGAGACCTATCCAAGCCATGTAAGTGGGTGATATGGTCAAGGGATGTCCAAGCAGGTGGGTGCAATGAGGGCCAAGGATGCAAAATGTTACCTGTGGGTGTCTTTGTAGAAGGTGAGCTGTACCTGTCCTGGATGCATTTTTTCCAAGCCCATTCTTTTCTTTTATTCTTTATTTCTTTTTGTTCAAGAGCTAATCAGGGGACACTGTGCTGGCGTGGTGATCAGTGGTGACAGCGTTACCCATAAGTACTTTCATAGAAATGAGAAGGTTGGCTCGTGATGAGACCCCCTTTCCCTTGGCCATGCAACCAAGAGCCATTGCCCTGGCGTGGTAACCAGCCGGTGGCAATGTCATACTGCTAGGTACCCATGAACCTAATAGGCTGGCTCGTGATGAGACACCCTATCCTCTGGTTAGGTCTTGTTTTATTACTTTTCTGGGTCCCTCTTGTTTCTTGCTGAGAAGCCTTTTATTGCTTTCTCAGGGATCCCTAGGTGAAGCATCTCGAGGTTTTATTCTTAGGCTTTTATCTTTTACTAGCTTTCTTTTACCTTCTGTGCCTTTAGCCCTTTCTTTCCACGAGATAAGGTGCAGTCCTGAAAATAGGTCAACCCAGTGCCCGAACAAGTGGAATGGGATAAGTGAGCGGGAAGCAAGATGAAAAAGGTGGTGCTGTGAAGGGAGCGAACGATGGCTTTTCAGAAATCCTCCCCAGTGGCAAACCAAAACCTACAGACACAAGCTTACTAGGGCATCCTGTCAATCCCCACAGACATGGTCAAGTGGGCAAGTGTAAGATCCAAGCAGTTGTTAGAAACAAAGGGAATTAGATGCACATATTCAAGGGTTTTGATGATCAAAGTGACACATACCATGATACCTGGACTAATTACCTCATGGAGCAAGAACCATCTCTGACACAGGACCAAGCCGATGATGATGGATGCTGCTGTTGCTGACAAGATAAAGATGTTGCAAGAAAGAAAAGATGGGCCCTCCAGGGCCATGCTAAAGTGAATCCTGCTCTCGGTACTCCATGTCTAGGACCTGTGGGCCTTGAGACATGATCTCCTAGTTATCCCGAAAAGTGGGGATAACATTTGGCTCCAACTCGAGGACATGTGCTCACCGTAGAGCGCATGAGAACCTCAGCAACTCTGGCATAACCTGTTCACCTGCTCGATCTCAAAAGCGATATCAGTAACGAATTGGGGTGGTAATGCCACCCTAACACATATATATATAGACTGAGATAAGACAATCATAAGTATGAATGTGAAAGCAAACTACTTACCTGTACTTACCTGTTGGCTAGATGTTGAGTGTAGTCAAACAACCAGTGAAGCCAATCCAACAACGTCCCCTGATACCTGCCTTTGCGCTTCATCATAAACCAAAATAGTGAGAAGTCAAGCACAAAATGGTCATGGGTTAGAATATATATCATATCATTGGAGATCACAAAGTCTAACTCATGGAGGCGGGTGGGAGGGATAAACCCATGCCAAGTCAACCTAAAAGAAAAGTACTCAATCCACTTCAGGAAAGGGTCATGAAAAGTCCAAGGTTCAGAGAACTGACTCAAAAGGTCCACAAACTGGCTACCTAGGACATCCTCACGCTCAGAAGTCAAGGAAGGGATCGACAAAGATCTAGCAAATGACTGGAAAACTGTTAAGGGAAAGTTGAAAAACTGAGATAACAAACTCAAACCTGTAGTATCCAACCAACCCTTGGACTCTAGGGTTTGCCCTAGAGGAAACTCAACATCAAAAAAATAACTCCCAACCACACCTCTAGAGACACAACAAGGTAGGCTAATCAGAGGTGGCCTGGAAAAATCGTCACAAGGGTCCTTCATCAAGCAAAGAAGGTCCTTTCTCCTATCAAGATTTGAGCACAACAGTGGTTGATGATTATCTTCATGGAAAGAGTCCAAGTGCTCAGAGGAGTGCTCATCAACACCCTCAAGGTAGGACTGAAAACTATCAAACAGGCAAGGTACTAGGTCTTCCTTGGGTGTTTGAAAAGTATGGGTAAAAATCCCATCTCCTTGTTGCACTGGTCAAAATAACATCCTATGATAATCGCAAAGGCAATACTTGTAGACGACTCTCTATGTCATAGATGGGATCCATATCATAATCAATTGCATCCCACCTACGTCTCCCAACATGTATGAACTCATCAATGTTATCAGCTATGTCATCATCAGTATCATAGCATGCAGGATTTGAAGCATACTTGCTTATCTCCTCCTCATCTTCGCTATCACAAAGTAGAGCATCATCAAAAACTAGGGGGGAAGGGCAACTTACTGTTTCTTCTTGTGCAGGAGCTTCGAGGACTTCTGTGTTTTTAGCATGCGTTACGGTCTTGTTATCGCACAGTTTGTAGCTAGGAGAAAAGGCTATAAGATAGAAGGCCAAACTGGCGTAACAGGAACCTATCCCACCCAATGTCACCATGATGGGGAGGTTCTTATTCTTTACGGAGGTTAGGCCCAGGGGAGACGTCCCCAGTGACCTGTGGTTTTGAAGAGGGAAAAGGCTAATAAGACCAAGGTAAGGTTTTCCCCCTTCACAAGTCACCACCCAAACAGAAAGTCCCGACTAAACATCCAATAATAAAGTAAATCCCCAATGCAGAACACCTGCCCGAAACAAGACAACAACAAACAGATATATGCAAGCTATATTTCAATGGGTTAGTACTTCATAAGACTATCTGACAAATATATATAAGCAATTATCAATAAATGTTGGCGAAGTCAATGTTTATCAATAGCAAATGAAAAATATAACACTTCACCAATAAATATTGGAACGATGTGGCATTCAATGTAATCAATCAACACTTCATTTAACAAATTCTTTAAACCACCATTCAATTGCTCATAAAGTAAAACGTTGCTGCAATAGAGATGAAATATCCAATGATGACATCAGCAACTTAGGGTTAGTAGGTTAGGGTTTGAAATTCCAAGAATTTTGAGAGTTTGTTTGATCGATCTCACTTCAACACTTGAGGTCTTAGGATCAGTGCCTTTAGGGTTTAATGGAGTCAATAAGTGAAGGACACAAAGGTTGAAGGATGCAAGATTTCAAGGACTAGAGGGAAGAGTTTTGAGGTGTTGCAAAGGCAAGGCCTCAAAATCAAAACCCTAGGGGAGAGAGTCTCACTCCGGTGTTGCTAAAGCAAGGCCTCGTGCTCTCTCCTCCTTCTCGGCAAGACGGCTAGCTCAAGAATAAAAACTATAACCAAAACAAGAGGATTTGATGAGGTGAGGTGTTGCTACAGCAAGGCCTTTCAACAAACCCTAGAAAGAGTACGACCCTAGTGTAGTAGACCTAGGCAGGGACGTCTCACTCTTCTTGGATTTCAATTGGTACGACTGGCAAAGGGGAAGAACAAATAGGAGTGTAGCTACAGCTAGGCTCTTTGTTCCTTCTTCAATGGCTGAAAGTTTCTCTATCAGGGGACATGAGACAAGGACCTACTTGTGTGCTTGTCACCTAGGGTTTTGATTCAGCAAAATCATAAATACATGCAAGAAATTAAACTACAACCATTCATTTAAGAAGTTTTGCAGAAAAATACTTACAATTCACCAAGAAATAACCATGCAAACCCTAGTTGTAGCACCTTCCTTCAAGAGAAACACCATAAATGCCAAAAATCACTTCCTTCAACAAGTGCGCATCACTTAATCATCCAAATACCCAAGAGAGGGCGCCAATTTCAGACCTCACTAATGAGTGAGTAAGTTGTGATGATAAAATGAGAGTCAAAATCCCTCATTTATACAAAACCTTGACCTAATTTTACATTTTTAGGTCAGGTAAAAGGCCGACAAGGCCAAAACATCAAATCATACTGTTTTACATTAAATTGTCAAGTTAAAACCCTAATCAATAAAAAAGGTAAGACGTCACCCCTTCCTAGGGTGACGTTAGCCCCTATTAGGGCAGATGTAGCCTCCTGAAGCAAGACGTTAGCCCTCATTGGGCTCCTCCAAGCTGCCACACGTGCCAACTTCCCTGTCCATCTGCCAACATGCTCATGATGACGTCATAAGCCTTCTGGTGACGTCCTCGGCCATCTAGAGCCAACGTTCCTCTGAAAGTGGGTCAATCCCTCTAGGCCAAGCAGTGCCGGGGTGCTTCTGGTGGAACGTTTTCTTCTTCTTTGGTGCAAAGTCTCTGATCGTCGTCTGCCTTGTCTCTGCCCCTTGATAGGGTCTTAGCATCCATCTGGTGGGCTCTTCAGCCCCATGGAGGTCCGAACTGATCACCTCCCCATGTGTACCGGTCCAAATGGTACTTGTCCGTCGGGCATGGTCCTGCACATCAAAAGCTACGCCCTCCATGGGCTCATCAGTCATAGGGATCATAGCAATGTCAATCACATCTCATCATTAATATTATTAAACATATGCATAAAATCCCTAATACATTTGTCAATAGCTCAAAGACATTACATAAGCCTTCTATACAAATCTGGAGGGAAAGAAAAGACGTTCTATTGGGCTAGTGTCCATCGGAAAGGTGAGTTCCCAGAAGAAAACCTCATCAAAACCATGTGAGTGGGTGATGTGGTTAGGGGAAGTCCAAACATGTGGGTGCAGTGAGGGCCAAGGATGCAATGTGTTATCTGTGGGTGCCTTTGTAGAAGGTGAGCTGTACCTGTCATGGATACATTCTTTCCAAGCCCATTCTTGTCTTTATTCTTTTTTATTCTTTTATTGTTTTTCTTTTTCTTTTTGTTCAAGAGTTAATCAGGAGACACTACCCTGGTGTGGTGACCAGTGGTGGCATCGTTACCCACAAGTACTTTCACAAAAATAAAAGGCTGGCTCGTGATGAGACCCCCTTTCCCTTGGCCAAGCAACCAAGAGTCACTGCCCTGGCGTGGTAACCAGCTGGTGGCAATGTCATACTGCTAGGTACCCATGGACCTAATAGGCTGGCTCGTGATGAGACCCCCTATCCTCTGCCTAGGTCTTGTTTTATTATTTTCTTTCGGGTCCCTCTAGTTTCTTGTTGAGAAGCCTTTTATTGCTCTCTTGGGGATCCCTGGGTGAAGCATCTCGAGATTTTTATTTTTAGGCTTTTATCTCTACCAGCTTGCTTTTACCTTCTGGGCCTTTAGCCCCTTCTTCCCACGAGATAAGGTGCAATCCTGAAAATAGGTTACCCAATGCTTGGACAAGGGGAGTGGGACAAGTGAGCGGGAAATAAGATGAAATAGTGGTGTTATGATGGGAGCGGGCGATGGCTTTTCAGAAGTCCCCCCAGTGGCAAACCAAAACCTATGGACAAAGGCTTGCTAGGGCACCTTGTNAGATAAGGTGCAATCCTGAAAATAGGTTACCCAATGCTTGGACAAGGGGAGTGGGACAAGTGAGCGGGAAATAAGATGAAATAGTGGTGTTATGATGAGAGCGGGCGATGGCTTTTCAGAAGTCCCCCCAGTGGCAAACCAAAACCTATGGACAAAGGCTTGCTAGGGCACCTTGTCAATCCCCCCAAACATGGTCAAGTGGGAAAATGTAAGATCCAAGTAGTTGTTAGAAATAAAAGGAATCAGATGCATATATTTAAAGGTTTTAATGATCAAAAGTGACACATACCATGATACCTGGACCAATTACCTCATGGAGCAAGAACCCTTTCTGATACAGGACCAAGCCGATGGTGATGGATGCTACTGCTGCTGACAAGATAAGGATGATGGAAGAAGAAAAGGTGGGCCCTCCAGGGCCATGCTCAGGTCAATCCTGCTCTCGGTATTCCATGTCTAGGACCTGTGGGCCTCGAGACATGATCTCCTAGTTATCCCTGAAAAGCAGGGATAACAGGTCTCATCCTTAGGAACCACCCCTTCATCTTCAATTGTGCAGCAAGGAAGGTCTACTTCTTTCGGGGATTCCATTTCTCCTTCATTTTCTGAATCATGGGACAAGGTGTTATCGGAATTTTGAAATGGAAAGCAACTAACGTCATCGTCCTTTTGTTGTGCAGGAGAAAAGGGCTCTTGGATGGCCTCATCAGAGGGAGGAGCACAAGTTGGTACTTCATAATCTTGCTTAGGTTCTTGCTCCTTAATCACGTCTTTATTCTGTTGGTCAAAAACATGTTCCCTTCTTTCTTGGGGATCATCAATAAAGGTTTCAAAGGAAACTAGTTTTATCAAGCTGAGAGTGTCCACAGTACGGTCATTGATTTTGGACAAAGAGAGATTTACCTCGATTCGAATGGCCATGTTGTGAGCTTCTGTAAGTGTTTTTGGACCCTTTTTATTTAGGAGGAAGCTTAAATGCCCTAGAAGTCCATTGGTATAGAGATACATGAGGTACTTTCCTTTAGGACGATGGCTTTCAAGAATCTAGTATAGCAACCTTTGAATCCTAACCCCGAAAACTCTGACGGTCTCATCCTCTATTTGTTTTATGCATTCAAGTCCTTTCAGTAATGATTGGATATCTTCCAATTTCAAACCCCACCTCACAAGAAAGATTTCTTCAAACTGGTCCATAGATGTGATGCTGGCAGCTGGAAGATTATCATACCATCTTGTAGCCTCTCCATGCAGAGTGGCAGAGAAGAGTTTCATTACCATGTCTTCAGTGTCATCACTGACAGGGCAGTGCTGAAAGAAAGCTTAGAAATTGCTCATGTGATAATCGGGTCTTTCTCCATCGATGCCAGTGAATCTAGGGAGCCATTTTTTATACTAGGGGGGCATTTGTCTAGGATATCACGGGATTTTACTCATGTCTAAATGTTTGTAGTTCCCCGGATCCCATTGTGAAGTCATAGTTGGCTTCGTCATCAGTGGATTTGCAGATAGTTTTCTTGAAAGTATCAAACGATAAGGGAAACCACCCTGTTATTGCACAGTTTGTAGGAAGGGTTTAGGTTAGTTTGAGTCAAGGCTTCAAACTGGCGTAACAGGAGCTTCCCCACCCACTGTCACCTCGATGGAGAGCTCTTTCTATTTAGGATGGCTAGTCCAAGGGAGACGTCCCTATGTAATTTGGGTTTCTGAAGGGCTAAAGGTTTAATGGATCAAGGTAAGAAGTTCCCTTTCACAGATTACTGCCAAGAATGAGATAGTCAAAAGAGATGTTCCACTGATGAGGCACCTGTTTGCGAGACAAGACAAATAAAGCTAGAAAATGTGCTTGCAGTGGGTTAGTACTTCACAATATCAATGACTATTCTCAAATATACATATGAGCAATGATTAGATGTAATTATTGACGAAGTCAATGATTACTAAACAAAGATAAATGACTTATATCACTTCTTCAATAAATACAAAAGAGATAAAGGCATTCAATGTATACAATTAATCCCAATTATATCACAATGCACTATAAATCATAAATCTGCTCATACATTAAATATATTTGCTGCGTCACAATGCAGAATTAGGGTGACGTCAGCCCTAATGATAGATCAAAAATGAAGACAATGAGTAGGACGTTTTGTCAAAGAAACTTATGGATATAATCAACTACTCAAAGACTTATCAAATAGATGACAAATGTCACAACGTTTCAGGCTAAACAAGAGATCAAACAAGAGTGTGACGTCACCTATAATGTTTCTGCTGTAATTATGACGTTAGCCCTGTTATCGCACGGTTTGTAGGAAAGGTCTAAGGAGCTTGAGTCAAGGTTTGAAACCGGCGTAACAGGAGCTTCCCCACCCACTGTCACCTCGATGGGGAGCTCTTTCTGTTTAGGAGGGCTAGTCCAAGGGAGACGTCCCTAAGCAATTTGGGTTGATGAAGGGCTAAAGGGTAATGGACCAAGTCAAAGAAATTCCCTTTCACAGATTGCTGCCCAAATGAGATAGTCAAGGAGAGAAATCCACTGATGATGCATCTGTTTGCGAGACAAGACAGAGAAAACTAGAGTATATGCTTGCAGTGGGTTAGTACTTAAAATATCAATGACTATCCCCTAATATGTATGAGCAAATGATCAAATGCAATTGTTGACGAAGTCAATGATTGCTAAACAAAGTCAAATGATTGATATCACTCTTCAACAAAGCATAAGAGATAACAAGCATTCAATGTTCACAATTAAGCCTTGT
>JASDQU011248218.1:12360-25553 GCA_032191745.1 Picea mariana | reverse complement strand
ATTTCTGTTCAAGTGCTATTTCTGTTGCTATTTCGTATATCATTTCTGTGTATTGTGAAGATTATGCTGGATATTTCACTGTTATTCTGTTATTTCTAGCATTTCGTTTCTGTTCTGCATATTTTATATATCTGGTATCTTGCAGCAACAATGGGGCTTGTTTGAGACCAATTCCCGCTTCCAAAAATTGTCGTCCCCTTTTCTATTTTCCCACTCTTTTATCCCCTTCTTTTCGCTGTTCTATACTTAACCGAATTCCCCTTTCATTTTCCCCTCTACTTTCTCTTTTTGGTTACTTAGTTGTTTTTCTGAAAATGTCTAAGTGCATGGGTTGGCGGACTCACAGGTTCACATTTCCACTCATTATTTTATATCACGACTCTGACTGACCACTTCCCCATTCCATACTTAGCCACCTTTTTGATCATAAATTCTCGGGTAGGAGGGATCTATATTGCACTTCCATTGTTCTGTGACCTACAAACAACACCCAGAGTTCTGAGATATACAAATTGACCGCTGGACTCCCCCATCATTCCCTCTTCCGTGTTACACATTTTTCACTCAAAAGTTCTGAAGCATACAATTTGACTGTCGGGACATCACATCTCCTGAGGATACCTTGTCACCCTATTTTGAATCTAGTGCAACCGCTTTCCATACTTGGCCATTTCTTGGAATATCTTTCACAGATCGTCGGGTTGGTGGGTTCACGAAATCTCCAATTCCTAATCATTGTTCCTTGTTCCCACCACCTTCACACTTCTTTACAAGTATGGAATTAGTAAACTTTAATGCTAACAACTCATCATGCAACAATTGTTAAAATTGTCAATAATGAGCGAAAGGCTCGAGGAGACAGTCACAGTGACTATTCCTACACAATTTGTCTAGAAACATGCATAAAAGATCTTGCCAAGTAATGGGATATCCATTACAATTTTCAATATATTAGCGAAAACGAGTTCGACCGACCGTTTCCCTATTCCATACTTAGCCACTTTTTCGATTGCGGTTTCCTGGACAAGCAGGCTCAAGATTGCGCTTCCATTGTTTCGCGACCTACAAACAATACCCAGAGTTTCCTGACATACAAATTGACCACTGGACTGCCCCATCATGCCCTCTTCTGTGTTACACATTTTGCACTCAAAATTTCTGAGACATACTATTTGACTATCGGGGCCTCACCTCTCCTGAGTATCCCTTGTGACCCTATTTTGAAGCCCGACCGACCACTTTCCATACTTAGCCATTCCTTAATCACTCTTCCCCATCCCCACCACCTTCACACTTCTTTATAAATATGCAATTAGTAAGATTTAATGCTAACAACTCATCATACAGGAACCGTAAAGATTGTCATTAATGAGCGAACGACTCGAGGAGATATCCCATTAATATGCATCAAACCATGATTTGCGGAGGGTTATATTATCCCTTTTGAGTGTTCATTTCAAACATCTTGGAATGTCTTTTATGGGTCATTGGGTTGGCGGTTTCATGAAATATCCAATCCTTAATTTCTCTTCACCGTCCCTGCCACCTTCACACTTCTTTATAAGTATGCAATTAGTAATATTTAATTCTAACAACTCATCATTAAGGAACCATATATATTGTCATTAATGAGCGAAAGGCTCGAGGAGATCTCCCATTCACACACATTAGAACAATATTTGCATAGGGTTATATTATCCCTTTCGAGTGTTCATTTCAAACATCGTCTGGAGAAAACTGACGTTCTCATCAACTTATGGCAACAAATTGACAATAGTTCTGTGGATATACAATGAACATCTTCAGGTGTGAGGACCATAATTTCCAGTGGCCTAGGGAATATTCTTACTACTCATCCCCTTCCGCCCAGAACGAAGTAATTTGGACCTATGGAATTGCTCATGTAGGTTGTGTCCCTGAAGTCTTTGACTGTAAGGAGGTGGTCTCATGGTGCGCCGAGATATATATTTCAAGATAAAAAATTATTTCACTGCAGGACCACTCTCCTTTTTCTTTTTCGCCTCAAGTCTTCTGAAAGATGTTGAGATCATCAGAGCCAACATTGACCTTCAGAGGAGAAGACTACAAGGAGTTCCTAAAAAAGCATGATAATGGGTTGGACCTCTTACCCGAGTTCCTGGAAGACCCGACGATAGTTCCTGAAGATATCACAAGGTTCTAGGTTATTTCGTTTAGAAATCCATTCCGAGAAATTGTCTGGTTGTTGTTTACGAGAATAACGAGACAGGAATCTACAACAAGAATTTTCCACATGATTCTTTATATTTTGTATTTCATGGTCAAGGAAAAAGCCATTTTTTATTGGGGGAAGTTGATTTCCATTGAAATCTGTTCCCAAGTGTCATGATTCAAACAAGAGAAGAAATTTTATATGTCATCCTACTTGGTTTTCATGATAGCGTATTGTTGTCCATTTCCAAAACTATCTGTGTCCAAGAGGGTAAACTGTGAATTTGACCCAGTAACCTTCTGGTACCAGGCCTTATGGAGGCACAAGGCATCCCATTGTTTTTATGAGTTTTTTAATGACTTTGACTCAATTTTCAAATATTTATTATTAGGAGAGGATGTTCCCTGGATGTCTAACCAGGAAACCAAGTTTTTGGATAGGAAGTGGACACTTGAACAAATGGAGAATTACAGTGTAATAATGATTTTTGGCTCCAAGGAATATCCTTCTTTCCTTCCATGTCACATTACATACATAATGTTTGTTATAGAAATAGCAAGGCAATACAACTACTAGTTGCATTTTTTCCATGAGAAGAGAAAAAAAACAGTTCATTCCTCTGCCTTGGAAATTCAGAGACTTCATGTTTAAGAACGTCAATAAGATTGATGGATTCGCAGGCCATTTCAACAACTTGAAGCTAATATATTCTGAAAGGATGAGAGGGTTAGACCCTAATGGGATTTTTTTAGAACATTTACTAGAAGTTGGCTTCAACAATTGTTTTATCCATACACTCCTGAACGAATATAGAGACAATGATGAGAATACTCCTACTCTTGATACTGGCAACCTAGAGACATTGCAAAGCACCAATGACTTGTACAAACAATAGGGAAAAGGCCCCAGTGAGAAGAGTGTCCAATCCCCAACTGCCACTCCCAAGAGTACGACATCCTAGAGAATTGCTCCAATGGCTCACCCCAGTAAGAAAGAAACCCACAATTCTTCAAATGGAGGAGGAGATAAGAAACCTCCTCTGGGTAAAATTGATAGTTCTCACAAGCTTCTCGTGAGGAAGAAGAGAAAAAATGTTGTGGAAGAAGTGGAAGAGCCTAGAACTGAAAGTGAAGACATGGAACTTGAGATTGATATGGATAATGTATTCCACAATGTTGATAAGCCCAGGGAAGTGATCCACCATAATCCCCAAATGGAAATAGTTGAGACCGAGATTTTTGACGAAGATGAATCCTTCGTATTCCAGAGCGTTTTTTTTGACAGCGAATCTAAAAATTTAATTATTGAAAAGAGAGATGTAAGAAATAAGAAAGTGAAAACTCATTCAGAGATTAACCTTAGGAACATGCAGCWGTCCCAAATCTMWCGAATTCACCGAGAAACCAGAGATGCTCTTGATGATTCCATTGGAGGCCTTGAGGCGGAGAATGCCAGATTGAAGGACTGAATCAAAGAATTGGAGGAAGCTTTGATTCCTATCCCATTGCTTTCCAGTCCTTTAGTAATAATCATGCTTTCCACCCCTACAACCAAGTTAAAAGTATCGTCCAGCCTCCACACATCGTGTAGAGGCTATGTGGAGAAGAATATCAAGAAAAGAATGGAGCTAAATACTCAAGCTTGGGAAACATAAAAAAGTATATCTTCCTTTGAAATGAGGGCACATGCCTTCCAGGAATATTTGCAGGTGGATTTAAAAAATGAAGAAGGTTTCTATCTAGACATGTTCATCCCTTTTGGCATCAATGTCAACAACATGATAGAAATGAGAAGAAGATAAGAATATCTCCCTTCTCCAAACCAGATCAAACAATTAAATGCAGGCTGGAAACAGAAATTTAAGAACCTACATCTCATTGTCCTATCATGTGAACATGTTGTATCAAAGAAATAAGAATTATTCAGAAAGATGACCGAAATAGACTTAGACGGAAGTACCAACAAGGTCCATGACCCCAAATTAATCCTCAACTCCTTGTCCTTAACCAAGAAAGCCTTCAATGAACAATTTGATATTTTTAAGGGATTGTCTTTATAAAATTTTTATGTCATCCTTGAATATGATGAGGATGACGTGGACAACTGGCTAGTCGACTATTCGATACAAAATGAAGAAATTTAATAGGCTCTTCGTAATCTTTCTATCCATCTAAGGTAATTAGAAAGGGATATTTTCAACATAAAAATCCAACATGAGATCAATGTGGCCCCCATGAGAAGCTACATTGAAGAAAGGCTCCAAAGGGAAATTGAAAATCTCACCGACGAAGGGAAACAAGTGATTGACACAATTCCATTAACCGTTGACGAGAGAAATAAAAAGGCACCAGCAAGAAAATAGTGAAGGGGGAGAGAGATACCATCATAGTAAGTATATATTGATCACATACTGCTTTTTTTTATCAATCTAATTATTCCACCTCTTTAAATAGAAATGTATAACCAAAGACTGATAACTTCCAATTTCTTCTTTTCAGGTCTTGTTGTCTACCGTCGCCACTTCTTCTTTCTACAATCCTATTTCTTGTACTTATTTCTTTTATGGTCCATGAGAGCCCCAATCCCAGTTTATATGAAAACACATTTAAATTTCGAGGAATATGTAACATATATTATTTTTTTTGAGAAATTTCAAAGAAAACTATTTCAGGAATGATCTCGACGGTGCCTTGTAACCCTGTTTTCAGAATGCAAAGTTAGCTCTCTTTATGCAAGTCAGTCATCTTCTTTTATTTTTACGTGCTCAGAAAATTTTGTCTTGAACTATGTTGGATCTCAGAAAATTGCGTTTATTTAATTTGAATGTTTAATGTGTGTGATTCCTGGTCCTATTTTTTAGGAACCTTTATTTCAAAAAACAAAAATAACATTTTATATCGTTTTGTATTGCTTTAAGTCATTACGACAAACTTTCTCTAAGTCCAAAATTTGAACTATACACGCCCCAGGAAAAACTTAAAGAGAAGTAGTACATCTATCAAAAAAGCAGTAGGATTGACATCCTCATTAGGTTGTCATTTCGGTCCTAACAGATTGAAGGGTCAACAGACTTGTAAATACATTTGCAAGAATATCCACAAAAATAAAAACCTTCAAATTTTTTTATCATTGCCAAAAAAACAATCAACTGGATGGACATGTTACAAATATATCAGTTGGTACTATACTAAAATGTCATAGGCATCTTATAAATATTTCATTTCTTACAAATATTTCAGTTGGATAGGCATGTTACAAAGATTCCCTCTTCCTGGAGAGAAATTGCATATCAACCTTTGCAAAGTGGGCTTACTGCTCACAGACAAAAAGTTTTAGGAAAAGGGCATCTTCCTCTGTCTCGACACCTTCTTTTCACACAGTTTAAATTAACTTCAATGAGCTGAAAACTCGTGAAAATAAGCAATCATGTTAGGTGTGTGTCAATATATAGAAAAAAATAGCAAACACAAAGGTCACACAAGAAGATCAAAGAATCTTTGACACTGAACAAATTTTCAAAAAATATTATATTTGTTTTTTTTCCACCACATATAACTTTATTTATCCTAACACATATAGAGACAGACAAGCTAGATGATCTATTTAATAGAATGAAATGGATGTTGCTTACTTTTTCCATGGGAAAAATTAAAGAATTGACTATGAAAATTGAAGTTAACTCTAAATATTGGGATGAAAGTCAGTTGGAAGTATACAAAGATCATTATAAATGAATTTCATAAATACATTAAAGAGATAAAACCTACAATGTAGGAACAAAAATTTCCAACATGGCAAGTCAGACTCCAACAATGCATCAAGTTACAACTGATGGGGATATATGTCCTTTTTAGTAGCTATCTGCTGCACTACTGGTAATAGGAAAAATTACAGAATCTGATTAAGAAAATAAAAGCAATATGGATTATGCAAAACACAGTATAATTAGAATGAGAATACTTTCAAAAAATAAATGGTTTCAATGCCATAATTACTCTAGGATATTAACGCTCGGGCACCTTCTCTTTCTAAAATGAATGTAAGTCATCGATCAGTTTCCACTGTGCCATCTGGGTGACCCTGGCACTTTAGTGTCATTGCTAAAATTTGAACAACCTACCAATTTTAAAACTCCCCTGGCCATATTTAGCGATGGAATAAATTTCTCACAAAGTGACTTTCTCGCTAATTACTTGTTGACCCAATATTAATATAATATTAACATTAAATAATTAGGGAATTTGGGACTCCATCTCTTTGGGGCTTCGCGCTTCGGGGGAACTGTGTTTTTTCTGGAAGGAAAACTCTCGGAGTGACATTCTCGCAAAGTCATGTAGCAGCCTAACATCTTATGGATGACGTGTCGCAGAGTGCCACGTGTCCTGTTCTACATGGATACCACCTGTCCTACTTGCTTCTTGCCACATGTCTATGGAAGTTTCCATGTGTCTCTAGTACTTCAGGATTCTCATTCTCCCATGGTCCCTCCATACCTATGCATTTATTCCCATTCCAACCCGACAAGGACTACGCTGCCATGCAACACTTGTTTAAACAGGTGTGAAAAAAATGATCGTAAAACTTCTTCTTTATCAAAGTAACTTGATTTGTTAAGTGAAACAACTACTCCAAAGTAAAAAAAAAAACATTTTAGAGTGAGGACATCACAGGGACATGTAGTGATTTTATTATTTAATATTTATTTAAAAGTTGTAAAACCATACAAACCAAATGGACAACTTTTAAAATTAATAACATATTTAAAAATTGTAAAACCATAAAAACTAAATGGACAACGTTTAAAATTAATAACACTCAAGGTGGGCATGATATTATTTTTTTACATATTTAAAGCCTTGTCATGTTTATATTATATTTTCAAAATATGTTTATATTAATGATGCCTTCATGACCACGAACATAGTCTTATCGTATATGAAGCTTTTGAGGATTTATGAAGTGGGCTTAGAAGTTGTGGATCAAGCAACTAACTAAACCATTTTATTGAGTTAAGAGAACTACATTGGACACATTATGACCCCAAAAAATATGAAAGCTAAGGTGTATCATATATATATATATATATATATATATATATATATATATATATATATATATAGAAGTTCTATGAAAATGAATCTATCACAAATATGAGTTTAGAGAAGTTTAGTTGCGAACCTTCCATAGTTCCCACAAAGGCACTTGAAGAAATGGTTAAATTTAAAAAACATCCACAATGAGATGATCACAGAACATTCTCAAATAAGTACACACAATCCACAACTGATAAATGATGTCTTTCTTAGGTATGAACTTTAATAGTAGAGTGATGTTAAAATTTATTCTCTAACATGGTGAACAAGGTATTTAGTAAAGAATAACAAACAAATCATGGAATATGCTACTGAATGTATATCCACACTGCAAGAAGGGGAATATAGAGCATGAAATAATTCCAATTCACCACATAATCATCCTTAGAAAAAATTCCTTTGAATACCAAACTCAAAGATAAAAATACTAGAGTGTTGTTTATAACCAAACACACTCAAATTTCAAGAAACTATGCCAATGTTTAGCAAATTTAGAGTGTTGTAGGAAAATTCTCTCGCAAACAGGTGAAGATCCTCTTGGATTATAGACCCCTACTACCAAGATAGAAATATTCTAACATTGGACGCTAACATTTCTTTGAGATTTGCTTAACTATTCAGAAAGAGAAAGAGAAGGAAGGAAGTGTGATGCACCTTATTCCGATGTTTGTCCTCACTGCTCCAATTTGAGCTTGATCTCCAAACTCGTTCGCACAACATGATACCTGCAAACCACATACAACAAAGAGACACAAGGAAAATCCTACTCTATAATACTAGATTAAACAAATTCATCTACAATAGACAAGCATATGTAAAGATACATAAACTAGAAGGAAATAGGCCAAGCATATATTAATATGAGAACTCAAGAAGATTACTTACAACCATGGATGATGTTGCAACAGTCCTCCAATCTCTCCTTGTCCATCCCTTGCACGATTCTCCCAAGATCATATATTTGATATCCAAATATTCCTCCCAAGATCATAAGTTTGATACCTCTTATATTTCTCTCATAATCAAAGGTTTCATACGATTCAAATTCTTCGTTTTTTCCCTTGAAACCTCCTTTTATAATCTTGGGAGGCTCAACCACCATGAGTATATTTGGGGATTGGTTGAGGATATGAATCCTTTAGGTTAGGATCTGATCCTAGGATAGTGCCATAGGATAGTATTTGATCCAAACCAACCTCATCTCCAAGAGTTGGCCCTCAGAAAGAGGAGGGATTCTCCAAAATTTCCTCTAACCAAAGTCAATGCTTCCCTCTAGTTAGAGACAGGGCATTGATCCTAGATCAAAGCTCCCTACATAAGGTAAGGGGGGTGTTGTATAACTCCCTCAACATGGCCAGGGGGCGCTACCCTTCAAAAATGCCCCCCAAAAGTTTGATTTTTCAAGTAAAAAGTGTGTTTCTGGCCTTGAAACGATGGGTTTCCTCCTCCAATATGACTTAGGGATTATGGAAAATTTTCTTTGATGGTTTTAAGGGTTAAAACACATATAAACACATATAAAATTGCATGTGACACTTATTAAGGTGCATATGGCACTCGACGACACTTGCGACACTTACCAAGGTGCATAAAACACTTTTATGACACTTGTGACACTTAGGGTGAGATACTTAAGTGTGCAATTTTGATGTGTAATAGATTTACCCCTAAAGTGTGAGGTTAGAAGATAAATTGATGGCCGAAACACTTTACAAATATTCAATGCAAGGGCATGGGGTTGGAGAACCCGAAAGAAGCTGCAAACAACCATCAAACAATATTAATATATGTTCCATTTCCGAGGTAGGCATACCTATGCTTAGAATACAAGATGACTCAAAGCACAGTCGTCGACCAATACACTATGGATCCATGAAAATTTTTACTAAGAATATAGCCACCAAAGATACAATGTGGATCCATACCTCCATGACATGAACTGATCGTAACCATGAGAAATACACAATGGAGCTACGAGACGATAAAACATATCCATGAACCAATACAATGTGGATCTGTGTAACAGTCTATATATCAGAGTGCTCAAATGATCTCCTTCACAGCATGGGAAAATAAGATAACATAGTGAATGCTCAACGCGGGTTCTTCGTCCCAATCCTGATGTGGTACGAATCTAGCCATCTGAACAAATGTTTTGATGTCAAACATGGTATAAACCTCTTGATTACTGGTCATTGAGGTAAATAATTAACAAGTGTGAGGGAAATCACCAGTGATGTCAATGAATCCCAAGGTAACCTAGTACAATCCAATGAACGTAAATAAATGAGTTGAAGTCAAACATTCATGGAATCATGCGATCATAGGTCAATGATGTAAACCTATTGTCAGAAGCAAGGATGCCTGCCATTGAGGCATGCAGGTCCCAAGGTAATAACTAGTTTCTAAGTCTAATTCTTGGATGATGTGTTGTAGTCGACAAGAAAAGACTTGTCAAAGGAGTTCCTTGATGTATCCCCCATCATCGACACGAAAATGAAACAGGAAAGTGATGTAATATGGTGAATCAAATGAGTATGGAATGACACATGAAATGGAAACTAGAAATACTGTAGATGGATGGCTTGAAGTGAAACATCCCTTGAACATGATGAGGCACGACAACTGACTTGGTAGCATTGACTCGATGAGTACCAAGAATGTAATGTGATGGAAATAAGAGCACTCTTTGACTGGATGAAAATGTATGGTGACACATGGAATTGGTATGACTCAGAGACAAGTGGATTATCCAACTGTAAGATGAGACGCAAACAAGTGTCATGTTAAAGGGAGAAAAAAGATGACATAAAGGATTCTCAAAAAAATTGAACCACTTCCTTCAATTTTTCCCCCATCCAGATAGATGAGTACCTCTTTTTAATTTAACTATCTCGAGGAGGGTAACACATTCCCAATATAAATCACCTTCAGTAAGTTCCTATTCCTTTATTTAACGAACTGGAAGAAGTAAGGGTTCGTTCCCATATGGGTCCTTCAATGTGTAATTTAGTGAGTCTAGAGAGGGAAAACTTGGTGGTTTTCCATGTTTAGAGAGTTTGAAAATAACTTAAAGGTGACTCCGGGGATGTCCTTTTTCATAATTTTAGTCTTGCAAGGCCGAAAAAGTGATAAAATACCACTTGAAAGATTCCCTTTCAAACCTTTTAACGAGTGTGAAAGGAAGCAAGATCACTCGACAATCTTTTCATGTTTAAAGAGTCTGAAAAGAGCTTAAAGAAGACTCCAGGGGATTCCTTTTTCATATAACCTTTACAAGTCTGAAAAAGTGATAAAAGTATACTCGGTTACATTTTCATGTATTTATGAGTTCGAGAAAGAACAAATAATAAGATTGGTATTGGTTTCATTTTTACACAAGCATGAAACAAAATTAAACTATGCTTGTAAATTCCCAACGTAATTTCTAAAGGCTGGGATACCCATTGATGGTTGGTAATCTTCCCCCAGCTTGAAAAGATAGCGACTTAACTCCAGAATGATAATCAAAGGTTGGAGACATGCCCCCCCAAGCTTCATTTCATTCGCTGACTTTGAGGTTGTCATCAATTTCTGTACTAGATGGAGAAAAAGGATAAGGGTGGATGAAAGGAAGGTTCAAATACGAGACCTAATGAAAGAATAAACTTGACATTGATATCTAACTAAAGACTCGACTCAATATCTACGAGATCCAGTGAAAGAATCGACTTGTTAGGAGAGGCGATTGTTTCATTTTTGAATGAGCTCTCTACAGAGAGGAAAACTGTGCTCAAAACCTTTGTTTCATTTTTTAATGAGATTTACATAGAGAAGAAAAAATATGATCATGGCTCTTCCCTAGATTTCTGTTTCATTTTTTAACGATCTTGCTACAGAGAGGAAAACTATGCTCGTGGCTCCAGGTTCAATCCCTATATTTTTGTTTAATTTTTTAACAAGCTTGCTACAGAGAGGAAAACTATGCTCGTGACCTCTTCTTGATCATGGATTCCAAGAGGAAAATGCTATGGAAGGAGTACATGTCAAGGGACAAATTTCATTCATGGCTTCCAAGAGATCTTTGCTAGATGGAAGAAAAGTACTCTGGAAGGAATACATGTTGACAACCTCGATAAGGGTAGGGAGATATATCTATAATATCCCTATCGAAGAGATGTCCATGTCAACTATTATATTTAAGTCAGGATAAGGGAGAGATTCTGTCTCGTGTAGGGTTGAATGCATGGGGAAGGTCATTATATAATTGACCCGCAATGGGGCAGACATCACTGTCATGTACAGACCATTTAGGGAAGGCATATGGTTGACCATAATATGAGGGTCAATGAATGAAAGTTGGTCGATCGTTACTATGTTTCCATTGTGAGGGAAAAACATCACTCGAAAGAGAGTGGACACAAAATATCTCATAATGTAGACATAGTCTCGCCCAAGGAGCAGGTTAAAGTCCAAGGGGTCGTGAACTACCATCACATCGACGCAGACCATTTTTCCTCCCGAAGTAACCAAAAACTGAGGAAGGATCCCTAAAGGTTGACTAACTCTTTTGTCAAAAGTCAACAGATTCTGAGTCACAGGTGCAAGTTGCGGAGAACCAAAATATTTCCAAGCATTCATGGATAATATGCTAACATAAGAACCTTCATCTATTACAGTGTTAGGAATATTCCTATCACAAACCCGCACGGTGATTTGGAAAGACATGTAATAGGGAAGACGAGGTTCTGTCAAATGATTCCAATTAATAGAAATCATTTGATTGCTTGAAGGGGGTGCCATCGGGACAAGCAAAGTGCCCCCTTGTCTAGGTTAATCAGTATTGATGGGTATTCTATATGCACTAAATCCCTCAATTAAATTTTCAACCCGAGGTAAGTAAACTTAGAGTTGTGGCACTATATGATCAAAGGTAGAAAAGATAATGGAAGTATTTTCTACATAAGGGAATGGTCTATCTAATGATTAATCTACATAATAAATGACTCTTTAATTTTTATCAATTAGCAAATCCTATTAATGATCTTGAACTATTTACCCTAAGCAGTTTTAACAATGGATCGATGGATTATTTCTAAAGAAGCAAATCATAACATACTTTAAACAAGTTAATCTATTCAACCTAATGAGCAAAAACAAGTAAATTACTTCTGATCTTTTATCTTTAATCAAATAAGCAAACAAATAACTAACCTATCAAAACTATTTCAACAAGTAAACTCTATTCTTAAAAAAAAACTCATAATCATTTCTATTTTGAAAAGGATAAATCTTAACTTACTTAATCAAAAAGCATCATCACTGTATTCAGATTCTAATTAATCAAAACTATTCTTAATTTGCAATAACAGGAAAAGATAATTCAAATATGATGATTATGTCTTCGGTGTCGAAAAACATCACGATGACATTTGACTATTAATGATATCTCAAGAGGGATTAATTCAATGTTGACTTCTATAGAGAAATGGAAAGTGTGAATCAAGCAATCTAACGAAAGATTTGCCATCATAGAAGCAACACTAAGTATCCTGAAAATCCATGTGATCTCCAAATTTCATGCATCAATCATCAATGATTAAAAATACTCTTATACTAATTTAAGCACACTCTAATGCTAACTCAAAAAAATTTACAAAATTATAACCTAATGACTAAGAATCTTAATTCAAATCCAATCTTCTAATTGAAATTGCAATTCAAATTTATAACTGAGATTTTATAAATTAAATTGGGCTAATCCTATCATTAAAACTCAGATTTCAAACTAGAATTCTTTTGCAAACATAATCCCAATATCTATTCCTATCCTAGCATACTAAAACAAGATTAATAAACCAAATAGATCCATGAAAACATGATTTAACTGAGAATTAAATCTAGCTTAATTACAACTAATAAAACTTGCA
>JASDQU011248218.1:0-11890 GCA_032191745.1 Picea mariana | reverse complement strand
CTTGCCACTACTAGTGGTATTTATAGGTGAATACAGTTTGAGAGGTCGACCATTGGAAGGGCCAACCTCCTCTAAAAATGGAAAATATATTAAATGCGCTCTAACAACTTTGGCTTCTAGAAAATCTGTGAGCCACTCAACGATTAACATAACTGCCTAATATGATACATCATGAGCTCTATAGCTGGAGGCCATGAGGGGGCACAAAACCCAGGTCGTCGATTCACCCATCACAGGACGCCAATGTACCAACCGCCAACTCACCTACGCTCCGAGTGGTGGATCGCATGCCGAATGAAGTGTTGGATCGCGTACCGGATGGGGTGCTAGATGAAGTGCCGGATAAGGTACCGAATGGGCGATCAAACTACGAATTCACCCTGTTACACACATATCATGCATTAGATCCTTATAAACATCAAACCAAACTGATTTTATCTCAAAATCATTGTAAAACATTGATTACACATACCTGGTATAAATCCATGATGAATTGATATAAAATCATTTGAAAACTCCTTCAAAATGGTTAATAACATATATAATATTGGTGCAAAAAGGATTCAACCATCGCAACAAAAAAATCAAAATACGAACCCAACATTACCCCCATGCCTAAGGATTTGCAGGTCCCACTGCAAACAAAAATGAATTTACCAACATAAATAGACTTGCAAAGGAGGGGGTGGATTAACTTTAGAATCTTCTCCCTCTTGTCCTGAAGACTTTGTCTTGTGCCTCTTACGATGTTTCAATTGTGCCCGGAGGCTACAATTTTCATTGGTCATTTTATGAACCAAACGTTGGAGGGAATTCACTTTTTCTTGTAGTACCGCATTGTCATGGTGGAGATGCATATCCATAGTCTTTCTCTCTTCCAACTATTGCAACAACTAGACATTTTCTTGTTGTAATTTTTCAATAACTGGAGTATGATAAGATTTCTCAGAGGAGGGATTGGATCCCTTGATGGATGTAGAGGGTCTATCAACTTTGGAAACTGATGTAGGAATCTGTGAGGTAGGAGTAACAGAGTGCTTGTGAGAGGGAATAGGTTCATAATTTACTTCTCTATCAGGCTCCAACTCCTATGCGGAAACTTCCCTGAGTATTTTATGGGGGATTTCATGATCGAAAGACACTTGGATAGGATCTGAAGTGCTTGGGGGTTTTACATTAGGCTTTACACTTGCACTTCAGGTACTTTTTCAAAAATACCCCCCTTTGAACTGATTGGCTCCTCTTCTATTCGTATGGACTAGAGGGAAATCTTGTTGAATTGCCTCTTGTAACGTTTTGGGTTTAGGATCAATAGGTGTTGAGGGAATCAGAGAATTATCAATAGGATATTTAGTTTTCTTGCCCGATGAGGTTGCAGAGGAATCAACAAATTTCTTGGCCTTTTGTTTAGACAGAGAGATAGTTTGAGTGGGAGGGTTTGGAGTCTTTGGAGAATGAGGCTTGGATGAAGTAACAATCCCTAAATCAAGTGATTTCTTGCTGGTCTTGACTATGAGATGGGGGTTTGAGAATTGAAAGGGGAATTCATCCCATGTCTTCCCCTGTTTTGTCAACTTGGTTATGACAAGAAATTTGATGAGGTCATGGTGGAATAGACCGTTATGAGTTGGCCACATTCTTTCATACATGAGAAGACATTTTCTCAATACTTTTCAAGAAGTAGAAAGGAAATTTCACAGGCTTATTAAATTGGAAATGAGCTAATATAAGAAAATGGCAAGATTTGAAAACATAGTATCTAACATCACAAGTGATAATTTTGGTAATGACGATAAGGGGATTAATCATATCATATTTAATCCATTATTTGTAGTACCCCTTAGCTCCAGAAACATTATGAAACACAGTCTTAAAAAGTCTGTTGTAGCTTGGCCATGGAAATTGGTGTTGCTTGAACCAATGATATCCAACCCATGGCAGTTTTGTGGCTTATGCAATTGACTCCTCAGAGACCAAGAAGGCTAGAGACCCTACGCACACCATCCTCCCATCGAACCTGAGGGAGAATTGCAATGAAATGCCATCATATTGGCCCTACAAATAGGCTAAGAATGGTCCCCACCTAGCGTGAAGGAAGATCTCCCTACACCCTACAAATTTGGGAATGGCCAGAATCCTATCATAGGAGGAAGGCTCGTATTGTTTGGGCATGGTTACAACATGGAGGATGGGAAAATGGGTGGAATTGGGCAGAGGATGAGCGCGACACAACGAGCATGCATGAGTGAAATGGAAATTGGAGCTAACCCTCTGATTGTTAATGTGCTCAAGGTGGAAACGGTTAAATTAGTGGGAAAATTCATCACACACGATTGCCATGTGTGACTATGATTGTGCCGATTTTGAATTTCGAAGGGTATCCTTTGGGGGAAATTTTAATCATGAGAGAATTAGATCAATGTACAAGTCTTCGACTTGGACATTTGATCATAAAAAATGCATTAGAAATTGTATATTTTAATTGTCAAATGCCATTTAATCCATCTCATATTACTAATGAACATGTAGATCAATTCAAATGATCCATGTTTACCTGCAATTGTGGTCACTTGCAGTGTGTGCCCACCTCATCCAATCCTTCATATGGTGCATCATCCATTCGTCCACATGGCACCTCATATGATCTTCCAAATGACACTCCATATGGTACTTCTATGCATAATGGAATTTGTTCATATTGTAATGGATGTTTACTCATAGCACTCAACTTGGGCACTTCTGACAGTCATGGTGAACAGGAGTAGAGACAGGATAAGAGTGTTCCACATTACTTTCCTTTTCATCGTGATTACATTATAAACAATATGTTCCTTTGTTCAAGGCATGTAACACAAATCTGTAGTGATTTTTTTAACAGTCTATAAAAAAAACCAGTTAAGCGATCTGTCGAAGAAATGTAAAACAGGATTATAACACACAGTGAATTTAGCATTTCAAAAAAAAATTTGTTGATATAATAGCCCATATTATGAAAACAATATACAGAATTTTTACAAATATTCTACTTCTTCTTCTCATGGATTATAGATAGTCATTTTTTTCATTTGTCATCTCATGAAACCCCTCTCCCACTCCTAAGTATTGTGACACCTCACAATCGAAAATATAGGGAACCAGTCAATTCTCCCAACAGCCTAAGATTTACAACTTGTTAAGTGTAGAGATAAATTTCACATATCGGTCTCAGGAGATGGTTAGAATATGGCCCCACCTATAGGATAGAACATCCTACATATAGTTAAGAAGAGGTAGGCGAGAGAGTCATAAGATAGTCCTAAATTTAGTTCCCAATGTAAGATTTATGGTGTTCATTAACCTTAGCTTAACCATACATAGTTCTTGTCAGCTTTGTCTACAAGAAATGTCGTACATCAGGACAAGTTTAAGATTTAGGAATTTCTTATTTTTTTGTCAGAACATCATCCTTGCTAGGTAGAATGCCCCGCTGCTAGCAAGCATGTTCAGTACCCCAATGATTTTACCTAGTCATACCACATGTCGGTACCCGCTTCCAGCAGACCTGTTCAGTATCCCGGCGGGTTAGCCTCTTACACCCTCAAAGACAGGTCCACCATCTTTTAAGATTTTAATATAAAGATTGCTTTGTGCAAGAATATGGGGAGACAACTCTAAATTTTTTTTTTCTCTTTTTTTAGATTGGGATGGTATTTATGTTAGAGGATGACTCTTCTTTATGTATTCCTTAGAGATTGTCCTGATGTAAGTGGTACTTAAGAGAACGTATCCTATCTAAAGATATAGTATAATCAAGCATTTTTAGTGTGTAGTGGATGGTACCATTGGGAAAGAACATAAAGGTATCTTTAGGCTCAACTCACTTTTTTTTTTTTTTAAGTTATTGTGATGTTTCCATGGCTAACCGCTAATCAAACATCCTTGTTACTCTTTAATAAAGATACTTTACTCACCTACTCAGGTTTCTTAGGGAAACTGTATGAGTAACCTCTAAGTTTGATAGTCAAGGTATCACTTCCTTATATCCTCTAGTGGTGGAGGTTTAAGAGAAATTTCCTATTAAAGATGCCTTGCGAAAAATAAGATGGAAATATTTGCAAAAATTTGGCTAATTACCGCAATTCATTATTCAATTGATGCTTAGTAGACAACAAGGTTTAAATATAGCAATATTTTTGAAGGAAAATACTTCCCTTTATGTCTCCTTCAAAATACCTGCAAAAATATTTAGAATTGTCTATCAACATACCTCAAATTATTTACATATGTACAGTCGAAAATTCAGAAATAATTTCAAGAACAAGGGGAAAATTCCCCATCTACTAAGGCCAATGCCTTGTCAGTTGACATGACATGTAGAAAATCTTCTTTGGAAATGGGTCTTGGATAAAGTTTGAGTCGGTGTCCATTTACTACGAAGGAGACTTATCCATCATAAATAATTTTGATCTTAACAACCCCATTATCATACATAGTGACTACCTCATAAGGACCCAATCACTGAGTGGTAAGTTTTCCTTTGAAATTTTTAAATCGAGAGTCAAACAACAAATCCCAATCACCAGGTTGGAAGTGTTTCTTCTTAATAAACTTGTCATGCCACTTGCTCCTATGGTTTTGAACTAATATTGTCCATTGGATAACATCTTGCCTAATCTAATCCAACTCGTTTAATTGTAAGGCTCGTTGTTTCTGAGCCTCATCTAAGTTTAATCCCAATTCTACGGAAATACAGAAAGTCCTTACTTGGAATTCTATTGGTAGAAGTACTTGTTTCCCATTCACTAACTCATAAGGGGTATGCCCAATGGGTTTTCTCCAGGTGGTCCAATATGCCCACAAAACCTCTGAAAGCCTATCATCTCAATCCCGATGGTGTAACTGAAAAATGTTGGTTAAGATAGCTTCCAGAACATTTTTTGTGGACTCTACCTGACCATTATCTTGTGGGTGATATGGAGAAGACTTGCAGTGCTTGATCCCATATTTCTCCGTTAATTCTGTCATCAGCTTGGAAGTGAATTGAGTGCCTTGGTCTGTAACAATTTCATGAGGAACACGAAAGCGGGTGAAGATGTCTTCATAAATGAATTCGACAACAGATTTTTCGGTAGCCTTGAATAGGGCTTTTGCTTCTACCCACTTGGTGACATAATCTGTACAAACCAAAATATATTTTTTCTTACGAGACATCGATGAAATTGGTCTTACAAAGTCAAGGGCCCATTTATCGAAAGGTTCTATCATAACTTGGGCACACAAGGGAATTTTTTCGGCTAACGTGGGTATTCCTATCCTTTGACAGCTATCACAACTCCTCACATACTTGGTAGCATCCTTAAAAATGATAGGCCAATAGTAACCTAAATGTAACACCTTATATGTTGTATGTTTGTCGGAAAAATGGACACCACATGGTCCATCATGAAAAATTCATAGGATTTCTGGTATCTCATCTTCTCGGACACATCTACGAATAATCAAGTCTGGAATAGTACGAAAAAGGTCATGGCCAACCCAAGATTAGTTAGCACTTTGCGTGATAATTCTACACTTTTCATGAGGTGACAAATGAGATGGTAACTTCCTAGTAGCCAAATAATTTTCCATATTTGCAAACCATGGGGTATTTACAGAGAGGGAAAAGAGGTGCTCATCTAGGAAACTATCATGAACAGGAATATCATCATCCTCATGTTTTATGTGTGAAATAAAATCAGCTACTAAATTCTCCTTTCCAGGTCAGTCAAGGATGGTGATATTGAACTCTTGCAATAACATGAGCCACCTAGTCACTCAGCCATTGATAATGGGTTTATTCATGAGAAATCTAATGGCAGAGTGATCTGTATGTATAAATATACTTTGAAAATTATTGATAGCATGGACCATTGCCAATAATTCCTTTTTGGTAACTGTATAGTTTAACTTGACATGGGACAAGTTATTTCTCACAAAATAAATGGCATAGGACTGATGGTCTTATTTCTTCTTTAATACTCCTCCTATTGCAGTATTGGAGGCATTAGTGGATATGTGAAATGGAATATCCCAATTGTACCCCCTAAGAACTGGTGCCACAGATAACTTAGCTTTTAGAGTTTCAAAGGCGGTTTCAAACTGCTTAGTCCAAAGAAAATCAACATCTTTTATTAACAATCCAAACATGGGTGCAACAATCTTTGTGAAATTTTCAATAAATCGCCGGTAGTATCCGTCATGTCCAAGAAATATTCTCACCTCTTTTTGAGTCTTGGGGGATAGAAGTCTGACGATTACCTCAATATTAGAAGGATCAACTTTAATCCCTTCAGATGAAATGTGATCTCCTAATACCACTCCTTCAATCAACAACATTTTACATTTTTCATGACTCAAGGATAAATTCATTTCTTGACATCTAATAAGGACTTTTTCTAAATTATCTAGGGATTCCTAGTAAGTATTTCCATATATTGTAAATTCATCCATGTATACCTCCACACAATCATGAATAAGATCAACAAATATCCCTAGTACTGCTCATTGAAATATGGCAGGAGCATTACACAACCCAAATGGTAAGACCCTATAGGCATAGGTTCCCCAAGAAAAGTGAAGGTAGTCTTGTACTAATCCTTGGGTGTTATGAGAATTTGATTGTACCCGCTATATCCATCTAAAAAGGAGAAGTATTTCTTTCCTAACAGGGTCACAAAAACTTGGTCAATGAAAGGAAGAGGAAAATAATCCTTCATAGTGGCCTTATTAAGCTCCCAGAAATCGACACAAATTATTCATTTCCTAGTTACTTTCTTTGGAACCACTACAAGTGAGGATACCCATTTATTGTCGGAGATGGGATAAATAAATTCGGCATTCAATAATTTTTGTATCTCCTCTTTTACTATGTTCTTGAGTTTCGAGTTCATCCTTTTCTAAGGTTTCCTAACAGGTGTTACTTCCCCTGGGTATATATGTGATGAATACATGTGTCAGGGTGCATACCCTTCATGTCAGTTTATTCCCAGGAGAATGCCCCTGATTGTTCTTTAAGGACATTTACTAAATTCTTTTGTTGGTCTGCATTTAGTCCGAAATTTATATGTAGAAATTTCCCTGGACTAATCTCGTAAGGCATGGTATAAGATGTGGCAGACTCATCTATCTCAAAGATAAAAAATGTTGAAGAAAAAATCGACGGGTCCAACTATTCCTGAAATTATTCCCCAAACATGTACTCAAATTGGGGAAATGATTGTGGAAAATCAACACACGTGATAGCATAAATAAATTGGTTTATCACATTTTCCATTGTTTTCTCCCGAAGTTCCCAAGAATTATCACTTGGTAGCACAGGTTCTTCCCAATCCTCATTCTCGTATGTACATTCAAGTCACCATAGATTTTCCATGATAGGTTGAGCTAGTGGGTATATGGTGAGCTTCTGTATAGAGAGTCCATTTGAGATGGTCATTTCTCCTTCTCTATAGCCAATAAATGCATTGGTTGTGGCCAACCAAGGTCTTCCCAAAATAACGGGATGTCCTTTGGTAGGATCCTTTGAATGAATGATAAGAAAGTTTACTGGGTACTCCCATGAGGCTAATGTAACTATGATATCATCCAAGATTATTTCAGGGATAACCTTTGTCTTATTTGCTAATTCCAAAATAGATGGGGTAGGTCTAAGAATAGGTTTTAACTGTAATTCCTCCAAGGTAGTAACAATCATAACATTGATGGCTTCCCCTAGGTATATGAGAGTGTTTTTGATGGGAACCTCATTAATGGTTATGGTCACTACAGGGTTCCCTAGGTTCCCATATTTTGTGACCCTAGGCTGCTCTGATATGTACTCAGAGAGTTCTCCTATCACATGTATTGTTGGAGGATCCTTCTACTTCCTTCCTGGCTTCTTAATACACAACTCTTTGACCACCTTACTATAAATTGGAATGTCCTTTATGGCTTGTAGAAAGGGAATTTTGACACAAATATTCTTCAATTCATTCAATATGTCAAATTACGATTGAGTGGTAGGTTTTTCAATCAGCAATGTTTCTGGATAAGGAGGGGCCTTCGTAATTTGTGAAGGTTCCTTTTGGGGAAGCTTGGGTTCCCAGTCCTTAGGAATGATAACATCCTCCCACTTAGTGTCATATGTGGGTTGTTTGGGGGTTTCCTCCTCCTCTTCTTCTTGAATGACTACAGAAGGCCTATGTTTGTCCAAAAATTTTCCCGACCTTACTTGAATCTCCTGCAATGGAATAGGAGAAATAACATACGTCGGAAAGGATTGCATCTCAACATTGTGAAGAGGTTGAGTGGGTTTGTTATTGGGATTGGGAACTAGTTGTGTCGGTAGTAATGTCGGTCTTGGGGAGCTTACATTCTGGTATTGTTGCGGTTGTTGTGGAATAAGAGGTAAATGTGGGGGAACAAAACCTGGTAGAAGCTACAGGATGTTCGGTGGAAACTGGGGGTAAGGATGATTGGGCATAGGGACAGGTGGATCTTGAGGGTTTCCTTGGTTATGCCCTCCTCTCCATCCTTGAAGCCAAGGATGGTGATACTGTGTAGACCAGTTTTTCCAACTCGGTGAGTTCCACTGTTGTGGTTGTTGATAATAGGGTGGAACTTGAGGCTGTAGATCTGGGTATGTAGTCGGACTCCTAGGCTTCCATGAACTCCTAGGTTCATAAGAGGATTCCCCAGGATCCCCACTTCTGTATATGGATAACAAATTGGGAAATGATAGGCACTTTTTAGTTGAGTGGTCCTTAGTGCAGAAGCCACAAAATAAAATATTATCTAATGGGCATTCTCTTGATGAATGCTTCCTCCTGCATCTTGGGAAAAATATGCTCATTGTTGCATTTTCCTCCTCCTGTTTCTTTTTAATCTTTATGGTGTCCAACTGGGAACCTATTGTGCTTAATATATTCGTTTTGAATTTCTCTAAGAGGTTCCTTATCTCCACCCTTGTGATACCACCTAAACTAACTTCTTTTAGGTTTCTACTATAAGCATCCTGAACACTCTTCCCTGTTTTAGCTCTACTCCTCGAGTAATTCCTACACATTTCACAGATTTCGGTAAATGGTTTATGAGAGATGTCACCTGATGCCATTAGTTTAAGTATCTCTAAGTATTCCTCTAAAAATACTTTAAGAAAAAGATCCTTGACTAAATCATCTGGAAGGTCACAGTATTTCAATTTTTGTAAGATATAAGCAAACCGTTCCATATAATCCTTGAGATTCTCGTCGTCTAACTATTGGATTTTGAAAATATCATTACGAGAATCCTTGGACTTGCATTAGTCTTGGTATTTCTTAAGAAATTTATCTTTCATTCCTTCCCAATACCTAATACTAGACTCTCCCAACCCCATGAACCATCTTAGTGAGAAATACTTGAGGGTGGTAGGAAAAAATTTTAGTTTTTGGGCATCTTGTAAGCAATTGTAGCTCCTACACAAGATGTCTAAATCAAATAGGAAGGTATCTGGGTCTTCACTGCTTTTACCGTAAAAGGTGGGCAATGATGACAATGGAATGTTATTCATATTGACATTTTGTGTGGTGTCCAAAATTGGAACCCTAAAGGTGGTTTCGGTTTGGTTTCCAGCTTCTTCTCCCTCCTAGTGTCTTACATGGTTGTGATCCTCCTGATCATCCATACTGGTTTGATCTCAAAAAAGAGAGTACCTAAATGGTTTTATCCTTGAATATAACAAGGTATCCCAAGGTTCTTTTATAAGAGAGGTATCCCTTTGATGGGAAGGTCTTCCTACTACTTGGATTTCCAAGACTTTACTCGAGCCGGTTGAAATTATTGCTGCCAAAGTTTCTTTTTCGACTTGGGAAACAATTATATTGGCTGAACTACCAAACAGAGCATTCACCTGTTCAGGGTCAATGATGTCTACAAATTTAGGGTTTCCTAATGGTGGTGAAAAAAAAAAGATTGTGTTAGTTGGTTCTATGGAAGGCTCAAGTGGTCTTGCCTACTGTCCCACTATTATTGATGCTTCAATGTTCTACTCTATAGTGCTCCCTCTTTTGGTCTCTTCATAGACTGCTTTAGCTCTTTGGGTTGAGCTAACCCCTACTTTCCGGTATCAGTCTGCGAAGTTTATGGGTGGAGTGTTCCTTCCTACAAAAATGTTAGAAGGAACCTTGGTCGAAAGGTTTGTATTGGTTTTAATGTATCTACCCTTTGGTTCCCTAGGTTTTTTCATGAAAATAAATAAAAATAAAAACTACCATTGGGTTTGGGGGAACCTGCTATAACATATGCACATGTTCTTACCTCTCGTCTTAAAGGTCCCCAACCACCAAACTAATGCTAAGGTTCATAAATGATCTACTCCATAACGATTTCCTACCTTAAGACAACTCCCCGGCAACGATGCCAAAAATGATGGGTAGTCTATATGCACTAAATCCCTCAATTAAATTGTCAACCCAAGGTAAGTAAACTTAGAGTTGTGGCACTGTATGAGCCAAAGAAGAAAAGCTAATGGAAGTGTTGTCTACCTAAGGGAAATGACTCTTTCATTTTTATCAATTAGCAAATCCTATTAATGATCATGAACTATTTACCCTAAGCAACTTCAACAATGGATCGATGGATTATTTCTAAAGAAGAAAATCATAGCCTACTTTAAACAAGTTAATCTATTCAACCTAATGAGCAACATCAAGTAAATTACTTCTAATCTTTTATCTTTAAGCAAATAAGCAAACAAACAACTAACCTATCAAAACTATTTCAACAAGTAAACTCTATTCTTAAAACAAAACTCATAATCATTTCTATCTTGAAAAGGAGAAATCTTAACCTACTTAATAAAAAAGCATCATGATTGTATTCAGATTCTAATTAATCAAAACTATTCTTAATTTGCAATAACAGGAAAAGATAATTCAAAGATGATGATTATGTCTTCGATGTCGAACAACATCATGATGACATTTGACTATTAATGATAGCTCAAGAGGGATTAATTCAATGATACTTCTACAAAGAAATGGAAAGTGTGAATCAAGGAATCTAACGAAATCTTTTCCATCATAGAAGCAACACTAAGTATCCTGAAAATCCATGTGATCTCCAAATTTCATGCATCAATCATCAATGATTAAAAATACTCTTATACTAATTTAAGAACACTATAATGCTAACTCAAGAAAATTTAGAAAATTATAAACTTATGACTAAGAATATTAATTCAAAACCAATATTCTAATTGAAATTGCAATTAAAATTTATAACTGAGATTTTATAAATTAAACTGGTCTAATCCTATCATTAAAACTCAGATTTCAAACTAGAATGCTTTTACAAACATAATCCCAAAATCTATTCCTATCCTAGAATACTAAAACAATATTAATAAACCAAATAGATCCATCAAAACATGACTGAACTGAGAATTAAATCTAGCTTAATTACAACTAATAAAACTTGCAATTATTTATCCATCGAAGCTTGCAAAAGAAACTTTGTCTACACTAATTCTCTGTTTTAAATACTACTTTGTTTTAATTTGTAGAAACCAAACTAAAACTTTAGTACATCATCTAATTTAGTATCTTGCAAGACAAGTGTTAATAAATAAGATACATTTCATGACAAATATCCATCGCCTATAAGAAATATGGAAAAGATGAATTAGACAATTAAATCACAAAAACATTTACAGTATTAAAACTACAAAATACATCCAGCAAAGAAAACGAAGTAAATTATAACTAAGAAAATGAAACACACAATATATCTATATAGACAGTCACCCAGACCACTGGTGGGCCCCCCAAGAGGTCGTGGTTACTCTTCAACAATGAAACACAGGCTCAAATCTATACGGTTCTGTCATTAATTAAAAAAACGTAGTCTGAACACT
>JASDQU011248217.1:3223-20904 GCA_032191745.1 Picea mariana | reverse complement strand
CCCCAGAATCGTAGTTGAACCTCTACGTCGGGGATTCGGGGTTTTCGATGTTGTAATTCACAAGTCCTCAGGACTCGGGATTCTCCGATCCCCGATGCACCTTTACACTGGCTAGCCCTCTTGGCTATACTATGGTCCATGTGACCACTTACCATATGACTGTAGCCATATAACTTCCCATCGGGATTTTAGGGTTTTCACTGTCGAATGCAAATTACCTCGTGGATCCCCGACTCTCGATATGCCGATACGAAAATTCGCATGACACCTGTCCTCCATTGTAACCCACACTCCTGTGACAAATCGGGAAATCGCGTATCGGGATATCGCGATTCCCATTGCACTAGTTCACGGAACTCTCCAAGTCCTAAACCCCGATATGGTAACACCTATTCTCCACTATCTCCCACTGTGGCCCACACGACTCTCCCGTTGGGATATCGCGGATCGCGATTCCAATGTGTGGGAGTTTCTTACCTCCGGAAACTCCGATGCCTCGAAATCTGACTCTTCAGGATCTGTTGACATGTGTTCCACCCAATGGACGGTTCTGATCTTGTCAGTGAATTGCGGATAGCGATTCCATATGACAGATTTCATTGTGCTTGGAAACTCCGATTCTCCGATCCCCGACTTCTTTGGATCTCTTGACACATGTCCTCAACTATGGACGGCTCAGAGCTCATCGGTATATCACAGATCGTGATTCCAAGAGGAAATATTTCTTTGCTCTCACAAACCCCGATTCTTCGATGCTCAAATCCTTCAGATCTTCTGACACGCATCCTCCACTATGGACAACTAAGAGCTCATCGGGATATCGTGGATCGAGATTCCAAGCGACAAGATTTCTTTATTCTCACAAACCCCGATTCTTCGATGTTCGACTCCTTTGGATCTCCTAACACGTGTCCTCCACTATGGATGGCTCTGATCCTCTTGTGGCTTCACCATTCGTGACTTGGAGCGTCCAACTTTTGGACTCCTACCCCGCGAACCTCCGAGCTCACGAGATCCATGGATCTCTGCCGCCTATCCTCTTTGGATGGACGGTTCTGATCCTCTCGTGGCTTTGCCATTTGTGACTTGGAGCATCCAACTTTTGGACTCCTACCCCATGAACCTCTGAGCTCACGAGATCCCCGGATCTTTGCCACCTATCCTCCACGGATGGATGGCTCTGATCCTCTCATGGCTTCACCATTTGCGACTTGGAGCGTCCAACTTTTGGACTCCTACCCCATGAACCTCCGAGCCCACAAGATCCTCGGATCTCTGCCACCTGTTCGTGAGGCTTAACCCTCGTCTATTTCCCTATAGATCTAACGACTATTGGGATTCCTAGCTAAGATCTGATGGATTCAGATCTGTCCCGATGCCGCGCCCTTTCCTACTGCTCTTTAGACATGGAAAAACCAACGGTCCAGATGTTCTCATGGAACCTAGGGTTCTACGATTCAGATTTCCTCGCTATTCGTGAAGATAGAGGAAAAATGGTTAAGGCAATTAACGCCCTCGTTCATTCCTTTGATTTAACGGTCATGAATGATCGCAGGTTCCCCGACAGGATCTCATCCGTTGATCAATACTTATCCTTACACTGCTACCTCGAGATTTTTAAGAGGGTCATTCCTCTTCATACAGGGTTGCTAAGACTTGCACATTCAAGTCCTTTTTCCAGGTTATTGGTAAGCCTTTCTAAGAAGGGAATCTCTATGAAGAGATCTAATCCAGGGCATTCCTGGAAATAGACAAAGGGAAACAAACTCCCGAGGATGGACTGGGAGGCTGACTTGGTTCAGCTCATGCATAATCAAATCCATTTATCAACATAAATCATGCATGGTTTCCTCTATTATAAGCATATATCTATTCATTCTCATCAAACGCTACATCGACATTCTAACACTGAAATCCTTTACAATTTCACAGTTCTATGAGCATATATATACATATACTAGTCTATGAATTTCAAGATGCAATATATATAAAACACTTATCATAAATAACACTAGAAGTGGGTGTGACTACTGATAGGGGTGCTCGTTTCCACCCAACCGTAGGCGTAGAAACTCCTAACGGATTTACCACTAGCCACCCCCGAGCTGAGACCACGATGCTCTGAGACTACGTCTCTCTGTCTGCCAGTGACCAGGAGCGAAGGTTGCAATCCTCCCTCTCTGTGATCACTCACTTTGCGTAAAACTGCCAGAGTTCCCCTTGCATCCGCCCTTTCAATCATCTCTGCCATATGCCTTACCCTCTCGTGAGGTTGCGTGTGGCACGATTACCCTCGCACCAATCAGGCCTGATGGCTCTACGGATGGGCAGTTCACCATCCCATCCCTCATCAAGCCATCCTCCTTCCAGCCTACGAGGCATTGAATTTCAGGGCCAGCGAGCCGCTTTTGGTTCTCCGGGCCAGTGGAGTCCAAACACGGTATTTAATTCTCGGTGGAAGTTAATGCCACCTTTTCAGGTGCCTGCCACCACCATTGTGGTCTCTTTTTCTGCACCTCCCCTCATCAACAGTCCTACAGTAAATTCAGAATGTTATTCACATTCATTGACCTCTTCCTCAAGGTCCATTTACATCACATATTCACATTTATGAGTTTTTCCATAGTTCTTGGCCAGTCTAGTTATATTTACAAGTTGGGGGAAACAGGGTGTCACAGATACCTCTTAACTCAATTTCTTTTCCTTCTAATGAAAATTTCAGAAAAAGTTCTTGAAAATTAAAAGCCATTGTTCCTAATGATTGTAACCATTGGATTCCTAGTACAACATCAGCACCACCAATGGGTATAGCAATCATTGGACTATTTGTTACATATTCCCCCATAGCAAGATTGATCTTATTGAATTTTCCTGAGCAATTGTTAGTTCCTCCATCTGCAATCATTACTTGAAACTCTGGTGCTGGATATACAAAGCAATTGAGAGCTTTGGCTAATTTATAATGAATGAAATTATGAGTACTACCAGAATCAATTAGGACTATTACCTTTTTCTTTTTGATGTATCCTTTGATATTGAGGGTTTGAGGAGTGCTAATTCCAGCCAATGCACTACATGATATCGTGGGAGTCAACTCTTTAGATGAAATTGCTTCTATGTTTTCATCTTGAGATGGTTCTTGTTCTTCTTCTTCCTCCTCTTCACAATCTATGTAGAATGATTTCTTCTCACCACATTTATGTCCTTTATTGTACTTGTTATCACAATTAAAGCATAAACATTTTTCTTTTCTTTCCTCCAATTGTTGAGGTGTCAACCTTGTAGGTTGAGGTGATTTAGAAGAAGTAGCATTATTCTCTCTATAGATGTTGGGATTGGTCCTTCTAGTAATCATAGCCATATTTGTACTTTCAACATTTTGTGCCACCTTAAATGCATTCTCCAATGATTTGGGTTCCCAAAGGTGAACCTCATGTTGAATGTTATCCTTTAAAGTTCCTATGAATACATCAATCAAGTGCTCATCTGGAATATCTTTTACCTTTATATTCAATCTTTGGAAGTTCTCAATGTGCTCTGTAACTGAACCCTATTGCTTGAGATTTATCAATTGGCTAAAGAAGGTATTGCTCCTTGTATCCTCATAGTGTGCTATCATTTCTTCCATGAAAATTGTCGAAGTGACGATTGATTTGCGAGAAAAAATCCATCGATACCATACAAATTGATTGAGTTCTAAATATAAAGAAGAAATTCGTACCTTTTATGTATGTGGCACATTATGTAGATCAAATAATTGCTCCATTTGAAGTATCCATGTGATTGTGTCCTTGCCATCAAACTTCCTCATATCGATCTTAGGAACGTGGTTGGTCTTCAACCCAAAGTTGGAATTTCTCCATTCTTGATTCACCTTCCTTGTGTCCTCATCACGAATTTCATGGGATACATTTTCACTTTCAGGTGTCCTCTCTATTATGAAAATTTTCAATCCTTCCATGATCTCCCCTTTTAAACCCTCCATCATCTCTTGTAGTTCATCTTTTGTTACTGTCTTCTTTTGTAAATCATTTATATCCCTACGCATTTCTTCACCTTCATAAAGAGTCCATGTAGGATTATATGGAGGCTTATTTTGTGTAGAAGTTCCCTTTTTGGGTGGCATGTTGGCCAAGTATCACTTTTGGACCTTGATTTTGAGGTGGTTCTGCTAAACAATATTTCTTCTGTTGTATCTCCAAATTTTCGGCTCTTCTAGGTATGAAACTTTATTTTTTTATTTCTTTGATATTTCTTCTCTGCAATTCCATAGGTCTAAACAAAATTGGATGTGCCAAGTGGAATCTATGGTAACTTCCCCACAACTTGCTGATTTTTGGCCTTTCCGAGAGATGGCACTTGTATAGCGTGCCCCGCACAAAATAATTGATATAAAATTCTGAAACTCGTAACAAAAATACTGCAGACTATCCACTATCGAATTCAACCAATCTCACTCAATTTGGATACTCTAGGAATAAGTTATGATTTTTTTACCTGGAACACCTTCTTGAGACTAGTCAATAGGACTAGTCAGATACCCTATCTTCCAGAGGGTGTATCTACAAGTGTAAGGAAACCCAAAAGTTGAATTTTTTAACAGTGATACCTTACTAATTTCTATGAATACCCTCTATATTTCAGGGTCTGACACATTACATAAAATATTTTATAGCAAAAATTTTGCAATGACTCAGTTCAGGATGATTCCAGAACACTATCTTGCACATGCTGTATCTCCAAAATTATAAGGCCTTAGGAGCTGGAATTTTAACCCAACGTACCTTGATCCATCTACTAAATATACTCCATGCCATTCCTTTTGAAACAATGTAGAAAAAAATTTATATTTAAAATTCCAATGTGTCTCAAATGTAGCAGCAAAACCCCAAGACCTTGAGCTCTGATACCATATGTTAAGAACCAAATATCAATATAGCATAGAAAAACCTTAGAATAAGTACTCAACACCTTGAAAAAGAGAGAAATTCAGATAATAAGGCTCTTTGAGGGGGAAACCTCCTTATGCTCACATAAATGTACACTTCCCAGATGATTCCAAATGAAAATGTCTCCTTGGTATATATAGGAGACTAGGAGGTATAATTACAACTAATGGAATAAATCCAACATAAATAAAATAACATTAATAATGTAATATGCCCCAATTAAAGGGTAACGAGCCAATATTAGGGCTTAACAAATGATCAAAACTAATTATCTATTGAGATTCAATTTTTGAGAGATCAATTCCTCTATAACCATGGCAGTGAGGAGACCTAAGAGAAGGTGGTTTCAAATTTGTTTTGCTAGAAGAAGAGAGATGGGAGGAAATTCTAGAATAAAATCCTATGAATGCTAGTCTAGTTGAGGGCTACAAGAAAACTCCCAAAAATTTTTCCACGAAGAGGAGCAGGTTGAGGAGGTGCAAGGAACTGAGCATTGAAATAATTAGAGAATAGAAGAATTGGAGATGATGGAGTTGTAGCATATTCAAAATTATAAATGTAGAGGATAAGGCAAATAAGATGCACAAGATAAAGGACTAGATGTCAAAGAAAAAGAGTGAATTTGTTAAAAGGAAAAGGTTCAAGCCCCAAGAAGAAGAAGAGAGTCCATAAGGTTGTTTCTTTGAAAGCAGATAGTCTCTGATATAATTTGCTACTAGAGATAAAGGTAGTGTAGGTCATGAAATGAATTCATGATCAAATAAGATGGTAGTTATCCATGATTGTTATCTTGAGATGAAAGCATAGTCACTTGATGGAGTGTGTGATTTGAAAATGTCACATGAATGTTGTCTACATCAGGGACATGTTGAAGGTATGACATGGGAGAATAATATATGACTCTATGTCATGGGCGAGTGGGATTCTTGACCACAAGAGTAGGATGCAAGAGAAAATGTAATCAAAAGGTTTCCTAGATTGGAGACTAGGCTCATAGGTTATGATGAACATATTGGTAGCATTGTGATAGTGGAAATGCATTGTTGTTGAATGGTGACTAGAGATTCAGAGTGTAACTAAATCCAAAAGAAGTGAGAATGAACAGAAACACAAAAAATTATAGTAATTAAACATAGAGGCACATGTGGTGTGTGTCAGATATAGCAAAGAAAAGGAGGGAGTGAAAATGGAGCTCTTTTTTCCCCTTAATATGTTATTTTCTTGTTTGTAGGAAGAAATAAATTTGTAGTTGCAGATGAAAGAGACTATACTTGGATGAGAAAGAGATATGAATATAATTAGAAGAAGATGCAATAGAAACATGATGTGAAAGAAAAGGAATTTATAGAGATTATAACAATTGTAAATCACAAAGGTTGTAGATGATGAACATGTCTAAAGAGAAATCCATAGTAGAAGATGATGGTATGAAGATAAGTGATCTGGGAGGAAGCATGAGATAAGTTGTTGAGTTGAATATAGATGAACTTACACTCCTAAAGAAAGTGGAAGATGATGAATATGTTGTTGACGGAGAAAGAGAGAATATTACAAATATGTTGGATGAAGGAGACATCATGTAGAAGAATGTTAGAAGGATTGACAGTTGTTGAATGAGAATGTGTTGAGAAGTGAGTGAAAAAATGTTGCATGAAAAGGAAGTATATTGATGGCATGTCTCTGATAATTTTAGTTTGTGAAAAAAGTGAATACATTGACAGAATCTCCGAATGAGGCAGTCTGCATGTGGTTGTGGATTGAGTCAAGGGAGGTGTAACATCTAAGCATGTGACTCCATGTTGTGCGGCTTCGAGCATGAATGACTGGTTGCACTGAAGACACTTTGTACACTAAATGAAAAATGGAAGCATAATGTCTTGGATGGGATGTGACTCAAGTCAATTTTTGCATGTGAGCACATGACCAGTGTTTGTGGTGATGAATAAAGAGAGACAAAGATGGTAGCAATACTAGAAGTTGAGTTGCAGTAGAAATAAGATAGAAATTTAATATTTCCATGAAAAGCGTATTAGTGTGTTGTTGCAGATAGATATGAAGTAATGGACATGAAGATAACAATAATGAGTTGAATAAAGAATATATTCCATGAAGAAGATGCCTTTTATTCCTTCTAGAGTTGAATTTACAACAATGGAGAATGTAGAGTTGGTGAATGAAACAATGATAAAATTTACATTGGGCAGTGGGAGATTTGAATAGTTTACGTCATAACCATGAGGGCGTGATTTTTTAATAGTCTAAGGAGTCTAATGCAGGAGAATCGAAGTCATTCTAAGGATGTCAGGATGAATTTTGTTGTAGAAAAAAAAAATTGTTGCAAAACATGGCAGGCTACAGAACATGACAATGTTGTTGCGAAAGTGATAATGTTGCTCCAGAATGTATGAGTGTTGTAGGTTGTGATAGTGCTATAAAATGGATGAACTTATATAAAATTGATGAAATATAAATTCATGGGATAAAATGCAAATATTAAGATGAAATTTGTCCACATGTGTAGAAGGTTGTTCAAAGGATGTGTTGAAGAAGGAGTTCTTTGTTGAGTGGAAGTTGGAAGGTCACACTACATAAAAAGAATTTTTAGAAATAAAAGGAAAGAAGATAGAAACAAAAGGGAATGAGGAGATAGTTTGTAATATGAAGGTGAACAATTTGTTGAAGAGAAATAAATATAGCATGAATGAAGTGAGAAGAAGTTGGAAAAACAAATAGAAGAAGCACGAAGAAGAGGAGGAGAATATCTTAAGACGAAGGTGATAGAGGTAATGGTTGAGGTTGCCATGACCTTTGGACTAGTGAACCAACTAACCTTGTAAGTTGATATGTGGTCATGGAGCCATTATAATTTATTCTCTACACAAATGAATAAAATAATTCAGGTTTCGAGATCAAATCCTTCTGCATATGTGTGGATGGGTTTGTGAGATTATATTGTTGTGTTATTTTGTATGTAGGGCTATAGATTGCATCTATTGCATGGATGATTAATGTTATAGGGATGTTGAGTATGGAAAATTCATTTTCCTATAGAGAACAATGCCATTGTGAATCCTTATCATTATACATGTGTGTGTGTGTGGAAATATTAGCTAGTGATTACATTATTCTCGAGTCTAGAATTGTATAGAGAATTATGTTAGAGTATTGAACCATGACTAAGTTATGTTGTGTGTTATGCTTGGGGGGATGAAAGTTATTTTTGAATATAAGTATGAGCGTAGAGATTTCCCAAAGAAAAAAAGTGTGTATGTGTCACATATATATGAGAAGTCTGCATATGAGAGAGGATAATTTCTTGGTTTACAAACTAACTGTTGTTTTTTGGATTGAGTGGCATAACTTGAAGGGTGATGCTACGATGAAGGTGTTGCCAAGTATATAATTTTTTGAAAGAGCTGGATAAAGTTGCAACTCTCATGCTACATATTGGAAAATATGGAGTAGATGGGCTAGTGTGGACTTGTGTTCTATAGTGTTCATTTACTAATGCTACAGAAGAGAAGACGATAGGGATGTACAACCCCAATGGTTGTATAATTATCTATTTGAGAAATTTGTATGGTTATATTATGGAGTAGAATTTTTAAAGCATCTATGTTCCCAGTTTTGTGTAGTAGATGGAGTTTCATTGTGAATTTACTCTGACAGACAAGAGGGATGGATACTCTTGCATCACATGGTATGACCATTGTGTCAAAAACCTCCAAATCTAAATGAATGAAAATATATTTGATGAAAGTGTATTTAGACAATGGATTTTGATATAACCTCAATAAATTACCATTGGCCATGAGAGTGGTTTTATATTCATGAATGGTATGTCACTTTAGAGAAGCATTGTCATAATGATATCAATTTCATATGGTCCCATCCAAGGAGTGTAGAGCTTGCCCTTAAATTTTTAAAATCTAGAGTCAATCAAGAGATCCCAATCTCTTGGAATTTATTCTACTTGATGAATTTATCATGCCATTTAGCTCTCTGTTGTTGAACAATATAAGTCTAGTGTAAAACAACTTAAAGAACCTCATCAATTTCTTTGATCTATTCCAAGTAGTTCTTTTGAGCCTCTGAAAGGTCCATCCCCATCAAAGTCAATAGTGAGAACTACATGCTTACTATTTCTTAATGAAATTCTTAATGTTTCTACATCAAAGTCAATAGTGAGAACTACATGCTTACTGTTAGCACTGAGAATCACCCTCAGACTGCTAAAGGATAAGCCTAGTACCCATTAAATTTTTTATGAGATAAGTCTTAAATGTGGTGTCAAATGGATAGAACTCGGTTCAACAATGTCAAAACACAGAAAATTCTAGATGAAGTGCACCAGCAAAAGAGGTCTTGTTTTAACTTAGGTTAGGGTTTTTAGGATTAGTGTGGATAGGAGGAAGACCTATTAAGAAAATGAAGTGAATCTACCACTAGATTCAGGCTATTCCAGCAGACAAAGAAGATAAATTCTTCAGATACAAGAACTTCTTAAATCCAAGCAAACAACACTCTGAGAAATCTATAACAGTATAAAAATCAAACATCCCTTTTCATACAGCTACAAAACATCATTTGAATCCTCCAATGATAGTAAAATTTCAGAGTGAGAGAGATTAAGATGGAAAAAAGAAAGATAACTTCCATTAAACAAGATTTTATCAGATCTGATACATCAAAACTAGAGTAGGCTCTGTTTCATTAACATCACTAAAAAGGTCTTTTACATCAACCATTCGAGACTAAAAAATTAAATCAATTTTAAAAGGGTAGATCAACAAGGAAGACCAAGAAAGGTAGAGGGCAACAAATTGTCAGCAGAAGCATTCCACTGGGCATGGAGTCAACACATCCTACAGATCAAAGGCACTCAAGCTCATACCAAACCAAAAGGTATATAATTGATGGATGGAGGTATAAGAAAGATAACAAAAATAAGAATATCACCAAGCAAATATCCTCTCTGTAAAAATGACTTAAAAGATAACTAGAACAAAGATCATGAAAGGAGGCAATTACTACAAATCATTTGCAGCTCATGAATCTCCTGCCTCATGAACAACCATTGATATTCAATGCCTGTAATTCCATTCAAGAAATATGACAAGATAAAATGATAAAAAATAACACAATTTTTGATAAGCAACTCTCATGAATCTCTAATGGAAGAAATTGTAWTTAAAATAGGCCCTCAGTCTTACAATTGAGCAACTAAATTGCTCCTCTATCTCTGTCCTCTCTTGGATCATGAATCTAACTCTTCTCCAAGAGACACCTCCTCTCTTAAATATAAAATAACATCCAATTATCCTTAGGAGGTATAATCCCATCTCTTTCATTGGATTCTAAGCCTTTGAGATAGGTGGCAATAGTCAAAGAGACAAAATCCAACAAACTGCTAATTTTCAAGAAATTGTTGGAAGTCATTTATAAATTGTTTCCACCTCACTGCATGAAGTATTTAATGGAGATAAAATTAGGTGCAGGTGTCCCTTGACATATAAATGATCCATTCAAACCCTCCTTGACATGTGGCAACCTCCCAACAAGGCAAATATCCAATCAGCTATGCAAAAAAGAGAAATTGCAAAACATTTCGCAGTGCACTGGTGTTTTAATTGTTTCTCTAAATTTCGAATTGGGTTAGGATGAAATTTGGTCCACAAATCAACATGGATATCATATTCCTCCACAAAAAATTTCAGAGAAACCCACTTCATCGTTTTGGTTTTATGATCAAATTTGTAACAGTAACTGCTACAAGAAATTATGTAGTGCCCTCCTATAAAACTGCTCTGTAGATTCTGTACCGCCTTTTCTGTGTCTAGCTAGGTGATTTCGTAGTGCCTTTTCTATGTCTGGCTAGGTAATTTTGTAGTGCCTTTGGTAGTGCAACTACATAACAATATGTGTAGACGATTTCGTAGTGCCAAGCGCTACAAAATCTCTGTGTTTTTCTGTGTGATGCAACAACTCTTCAAAAACACAAAAATTCTTAGTTGATGGATTATGAGATTGTAGATTCCTCCAGTAGGTGCAATTATAATATTTCCTTAACACTTCAAGTTTTCAAAAACTAATCACCATAAAAAATGGATCATCATCATCTCCAATTTCCCTTTGCCAGCCAATCTGCAACAGATTCTGTAGCACTTGTCCAAACTAGGAGTAGAATTCAAATATTTGATAAAACAATTAGACAAATTTAATGACCAAATATTAATTATTTCCTTTTAAAACATGGATGTTGAAAACAATGAGATTGACTGACACTAGTTTCATAAATGTAATAATGGCAATGAGGGAAGATGCACTCAAGATGCGCTACAAAAATCATGATTTATCGGTGCTGCGAAATGACCAAATTTGCTACTGTAAATTTATGTGCTAACATTTGGCTCCAGGGGAATGGAATGCTTCCTGTGAGCTTCCAAGAACTTGTATACCAATGGAATTATCCTTCTTTATCATTGTCCAGGAAACTTGTATGCCTAAGAGCACCTTTGCTCTTTATTTGAAACTGAAAATATCACATACTGAAAACAAAATCATTGAAAACAAGCAGCTCGAGAATCGAGATTTATTCTTTGTACTCCTACTCTATCCAACTTATTCCTCTAGATCAGGTCAAATCATGCTTCCAATGAAGCCGTACAGGAAATTGATTAACAAGCCAAACTCTTTGTATGTGTTTCAGCAAAATGAAGACTAGAACAAAAATCAACACTTGATTGTAAGTTTGATTTTCGTATTTATCATGAAACAAAGACTGAAACCTTGAATCCATGAATTCCTCCATATAGATAGCAACTGGATCATGAAAAGTGGAAGAAGTGAAATTATGAAAGTAAAAGGTTACCTTGGCCTGATATTGTTCCAACTGAAGATCAAATATTCTCGACATATTTTCTTTCCCATGGAGGCTGCCACTTTTATCTATCTACAAATCTGAACATGGCTGCAGACTTATTTTACTACTAGTCATAGGTTGTTTGATGTTGTCTGCAGATCCAAGATGGCTCATTTCCTCAAAATTATGTTCCTTAATGAATGAATAAAAATGATATATAGTATGGTCTTGAAATTCCTTCATATCCTCATCAAAATATGATTCATAGTTGTCATACATCGGATGGATGCTCCTTAAGTCAACAAAATGTGATGTAGGGATCTGCTCTTCTTCATCTGAATACTCATCCAAAATATTTTTTTCTTGGCCAGTATTTGAAGCAACTTCTTCATCATAAGTCGGGCCGCTAAAGACATCTATTTCAAGAACATAAATATCCTCTACATTGTTTTCATAAGAGCAACAAACAAAATTTTCATCTGATGTAGATGAACAGGGAAGAAAAAGATTTGATTCCTCATCCAAGGCATCTTTTTCATCCTCATAGCCTTAATGAGAATCAATTATATCCTGAACATAGTCTTTATACTCCTCACAACAGGTATGACAAATTAGCTCAGACGAATAAAACTTTTGACAATGAATATTGAAAGCAACATGAAACTCTTTGAGTGAAGAAATGTTAGAAGTTTCAAGAGACTGATACCAAATACGAACATCTCCTTGAAGAGAGTAATAAACAACTTCATACATATTTATTCATGTTGGATGTCAAGTTTTTGCATCAAAGAATGAAATTATTGAACATTCTCAACAGGGTTGTCATTCTCACCTTCATAAAATGTGGGCATCAAATCTTGCCATTCATCACTTTGAGGCATAAGATGTGGATAACCAGCTATGGCTGAGAAATTGAATGGGGAAATCCTCCTGGAAAGGATAGCCTCCATATCCATTTAATTTGTCTCATTCCAGTGTATTCCACCAACATATTATGAACAATGGAGTCGTCGTGGTGAATGTGCAGTCTTGAAGGTGTCCAAATTCAATCACCATCTAAAGTTGGAGATGTCTAATGTCGTTCTTCCCAGGGAGCTTTTCAATCTGCTCAAATCCATCCTCGACAAAAATTCCAAAAATGTTAGCACTGAGAATCACCCTTAGACTATTAGAGGATAAGCCCAATACCCATTAAATTTTTTATGAGATAAGTCTTAAATGTGGTGTCAAATGGATAGAACTTAGTTCAACAATGTCAAAACACAGGAAATTATGGATGAAGTGCATCAGGAAAAGAGGTATTGTTTTAAATTAGGTCAGGGTTTTGAGGACTAGTGTGGATAGGAAGAAGACCTATTAAGAAAATGAAGTGAATCTACCACTAGTTTCAGGCTGTGTCAGTAGAAAAAGAAGAGAAATGCTTCAGATACAAGAAATATCTAGGTAATATTACCCTTAACTAGTATAAGCACTAATGTTTAAACCATAATAGTTGTAACTCATTACTAGTAATCCCTATGAACCACATCCCCATTAAACCCTCATACCTCTAACCCTTAACCCCTAAACTATAAACCATAACACCTAACGCTTAAACCCAATTCTTATTTGTTATAACCCCTAAACTCTATAACATATAAACCCTAACCATTTTCATCCCTAACACACAAATGTGAATACCTCTAAATTGTAASAACCATAAACCATAACCTATAAAACCCCAAACCTCTAACCTCCATTACCCTTATCCCATACTCCCATAATTCCTAACCCTTATATCCCCTAACCCATAATCACTATAACCCCTAACTATCCCATAATCACTATAACCCCTAACTAATATCCCATATAACCATAAAATATTATATAAAATAATATATAACCCATTTAAAACCTAATTATTATTAACCTTATCTCATTAAACTCTTAACTAATGTAACCACTAACACTTATCACCCTAAACCTTAACTAATATAACTTGAAACTTGTGATATTTATAACCATACATTCTCAACCCCCAATTATTATATAACTTAACAAATAAAACCACTAACACATATGATGAAAAACTATGATAAATCTAATCCCTAACCATTATAACCACTAACCCTTATATTCCCTAAATCATATAACCCTTAACAAATGAGACCTAATGATTAAATGTCATAAGATTTGAAAGATATAATCCTTAAACATTAATTTCTTACTTTTATAAATCATGACCCTTATAACCATCTTATAACACTTCTCTCCTACTCCCTCTAGATTTTATAAATAATAAAATATCTTTGCTAACCCACAACACTAAACCCCTGAACGTTTATATACCCATCTCCTAAACTCTATTAAGACATCCCATAAATACTATGACCATTAATCAATTAATACCATAACCCAAAGCCACTATAACCCTTAATCCATAATCCCCAACCACTAATCACTTACATGTATGGTTTCTATCATTTAATCCCTAACCCATATAATTTCTAATTGGTAAATCCTGTAACCCATAACCCTTATAATCTCTATCACTCATAACTATTATAAATCTTATCTCCCATTCACTATCACATATTATTTATAGCATATAACCATAATCACCCCTAATACCTATGACCCCTAACACTTATAATGCATAACCCCCACAACACAAACTATCAACCACTAAAATCCTGACTAGTAAATGTTATATCACATAACTACTATAACATGATATAACCCTTACAATTATTAACCCCTAACCCCCATCACTACTAACCAATGACATGATACCCTAGTTCTTAATAACCCTTACTCATCTAACCCTAATTCATATCATCCTTAACACCTAAATCACCAACCCTTAAAACCCTCAACATATGAAAAACTTTTCCTTTCACCAAAATTAACATTAACTATTAAATACTATAATAAATAATCCCTAACCCTTACCCTTGTAACACATAACCTTTGAACCATAAAAATTGTAATCACTAACTCTTAACCATTAACCCTTATAACTGAAAACACTTATCACAGTTTATAACAGCTAATAGTATTTTGCAACAGCCATAAGAAACTTAACTCAAAATTACAAGAGAATATAGTGAAAACTTAACATTTATCAAGTAGATTATTTAGCACTTATCCCAAGAAATTTATGAGTATGTTATTTAGTAATTAGAGTGAATTATGCAGAAAATTACAACAATTAGGATAGTTGTAGAAAATATTTTCAACAACAACAACTAAATTAGTATATTAAGCTAAGATAAGGTTAGAGAAAGTTAGTAGAAGCTTTAGACAATAGAGTTTGAGAGTTTGATCAATTCCTTCACAAGAGATAAGGTAAACGAGTGCCTTTTGGGTCTATGGAGCCATTTACAACAACAATATAACTTGGAGAAATAATCATGATAATAATGTATAAGGATGATGAAATGAAATTTGAGGTGCTAGCACCTTAGGGCCTCAAGTTCCAAGTCCCAAAAGGTGAATTTTTCTAGAGAACAAGGTTTTTGGGATCTAGCAAATTCTTCTTCTTCCTTAGAATCTTGAAATATATGGAAACAAGTTTCTAGAATAAAGCGTGAAGGATGACAACACAACATTCCATAAATAGAAGAACATCATAAAAGTTGCATAAAGAGAGGAAAGAAGAAGAAAGAAAACAACCAGTTAACTGAAGTTGGCCATGCCAAGCATTGTAATGGCTTATTTTTGGGATAGATAGAATAGGGATTTAATCTCTAGATTTTGGGTATAAATATGTAACGGGTTGGGATATTTGAGGGTCTGAAGAGTGAGAGACTAAGAAGTGAGGTTGAATATTATGCAAGGGTCATGGATGTAATAGTCATTTGGTAAGATGAAAGATGAATAAAGTGAGAGTTTAGAGATAATATGGTGTCTTGTATTCTCTTGTCTATATGCACTTATGAATGATGTTGCTATGCTTCATAGACTAGAATTACTTTATGGATTAATTATGGTGCAATATTCATGAATGATTGTAAGAATATAGGTAATAATCAAGAACATACATAATCTAGAAGAAGGAACAATGACTCGAGTATCCTCCTCCCTTTCCCTTACTACTGCAGAAGCCTAGTTCTTTTGGTCCCAATAGATACCTCGAGTAAGAATTCATAGTTGAAAATAGGTAATACCTAAAGGGTCGGTGTCATGTGGGTTTGTTGTTCATAGTTAAAATTAATTGTTGGCCCTCGACCAAGTTTTGAGGAAATCTTGGTCAGGCTTGACCACTTTCTAGACTTCGACACATTGATCGAGGAAGGAGCACCCAGGTGGAGATCAGATCATGGATCTCACTTGTTTTTGTGAGCTTTGTGGACCTAGCAAGGGGTTCATTAGGGTTTTTGTAATGGCTTATGGGATTTCGGCTCATGGGTTTACCCATTCTTAGGCCTTATTGTAAAAGTATAAATAAGTAAGATTGTAAGGATGAGTAGTAGAAGTAGAGAAGCGATGTAAGGGTGAATATCTTGGAAGGATAAGTGAAAATAGTTTTGATTTTATTTGTGCAATATAATGTGTATAAGGATATGTGCTCGATAGAGGAGTTGGATTTGTGCCTTGACCTAATTTCGAGAAGGAGGATCTGGTTCTTAGTGCACAGATCTCATGTCCTCTACAAAGCTGTGCTCTGTAGCTTAGTGCATAGGAGCAGATGAATGTAAGAGATTGAAGAATAATAGAGAAGAAGAAGAAGTTGGTGGATGATGGATGTAGCCCCACACCAGGGTGAACCACTTAAATCTTGTGTTTGTTGTTCTTGTCATTGATATGCCTAGTGTTGTTGTTATTATGTATGATGGATAGATTTGATGTTGCTTAGTGATTTACTTGTACTTTATGAATGAATGCTAGATCTAACTTTGTGTTGTAGGCTAAGTGGTTGAAGTGTTTACTCTTTGTTTTTACTATTTTGATCGATAGTAGGGTTTGATCTGCGATGTTAATAAAAGCTAATAAACTAATAAACTAATGTTGGTATTGCCATTAATGCCAAAGGGGGGGATTGTTGGATCATGTTGTCATTGATGCCAATGGTTTTATTGATTGCTGTCATTGATTGATGTCAAGTGATTGATTGATTTCAAGTGATTGATTGATGTCAAAGGATTGATTGATTGATGATTGATGTAATATAATATGTATTTTTCTTGATGAGATTGCATAGATGAAGATGGATCAATGAGTTGTCGTTGATACATGATGAAGATGGATCATTGTGGTTTCATTGGTATATGATACATTGTTGGAAAAATGTATATATGACTTATTAATGTCTTATCATGATTTCTAAGGTGAAAAAATGGATGAACTCCAAAGTGGTCCCCTTATGGTGAAAGCCCTCAGGGGAAGACGCTTTGTTGATTGAGTTATCCTAGAAGAATGGTTGGAGTAGCCTTGCTCTCATTATTTTCTTATCATGATTGATAAGGTGCACAAATGGATGAACTCCAAAGTGGTCCCCTTATTGTGAAAGCCCTCACGGTAAGACTCTTTATGGATTGATTTATCCTAGAAGAATGGTTGGAGGAACTATGCTTGTATGTGGAATAATGAGATGAAGATCAAGGAAATTATTGGTGAAAATATCCTAGATGGATAGTGCTTGTCATGCCATTTCTAGTGGTATGTGGAATGTCACATAACTCCTCATGGTTTGAGAATTATGGCCTTACAAAGATGCAAGACCCACACATGAAGGCTTGAAGCCCCAAGGTCAAAGAAGTGAAAGTGACCTAAAAGAAGAAATCATTATTTAAATGATAAAGTAAAGTGACAAAGTCAAGGTGGATTATTTAAATAATAAAGAGAAGTCACAAAATGAAGAAATGATAAATTAAGGTGACAAAATCAAG
>JASDQU011248216.1:25625-36971 GCA_032191745.1 Picea mariana | reverse complement strand
TTTGAATGGAAAGCTTCCTTTGTCTTGATAAGCCTTCTCTCTATTTGAATGGAAAGCTTCCTTTGTCTTGATAAGCCTTCTCTCTATCCTAGTTGCATGAGTAGAGTAATGTTGTGCTTGCTTGAGGGGTTTAGTCTTATATGAGTGTTTTGGTTTCCTTATACCCATTACCTTCATATAGTATATTTCATTTGATTTCCAACCCTTCATTTGTCAATACTCATGTGCCTTTTCAACCCTAGGTAGAGTTGCCTTCCAACATATTATCAAAATGGAACTATCAATAACCCATATTATAGAGTTCATGACCTATTCCTATTATAACTTCTAACACCCTGCTAATATAATTCTAACCCAATCCCTAACACTTGTGTTAATTAAACCCTCAACCCATATACATGCATGAATTAGTCTTTGAGATAAGCATGTGACTATTGGCAAGGTCAACCAAGTAACATCCTAGCACATTATTTTTGCCAAAAAACCCTTGAGGTTTCAGAAGCAAGGGACATTGATTCCTTCTTGGAACCTTATGTTCAAGTATTGCAAACTATGTTGGCAAGTGGGCACATGCGCACAAATATTGAATTTCTAGCTCTACTAGATAAAGCATCAGCCACAACATTTTATTTACCCTTCTTATATATGATCTCGTAATCGCACCCCAACATCTTAGTGACCCACTTATGTTGCTCTGGTGAAGACAATCGTTGTTTGAGGAAGTACTTTGGACTATGTTGGTCAGACTTGATCTGGAAACGTCTCCCTATGAGATATGGGCACCAAGTTTCCACTACATGAATGCCAAATTTCCTTCTCATATGTGGATTTTCCCAAATTGTCGTCACACAACTATTCACCGATGAATGTCAAGGGACATCCTTCTTGCATCAAGACTACTCCAAACCTCTACCTGAGGCATCACATTCAAAGACAAAAGTATTAGTAAAATCAAGCACTATTATTATTGGAGTAGTGCACATGACATCATTTAAAGTCGCAAAGGCCTATTCTACTACCCCACTCTAGATAAATGCATTCTTTTTAAGGAGTGAAGTTAGGGGACCTACAACTTTGCCATAATTTTTCAAAAATTTCCTATAGTAGTTGATAAGTCTTAAGAATCTCTGCAAGCTCTTCAATTTTTTGGGATGGGACCAATCTTACATGGCCACCATTTTCTTGGGATCAACTCATACTCCATCCTTACTTACAATGTGACCCAAATATTCAACCTCAAGAGCCCAAAAAGCACATTTGGAACACTTCGGGAATAATCGGTTGTCCCTCAAGAGTTGTAAGGACTTATCAACATGATCTATGTGTGATTCCCATGTTTTACTATAGATCAAGATATCATCAAAAAATACCAATGCAAAATTGCGTAGGAAGGGTTTGAAAATCTTGTTCATGAGGGTTTGAAACTAGATGGAGCATTACAAAGACTGAAAGGCATCACTAGAAAATCATAATGATCTTTGTGTTTCTAGAAGGTTGTGTTAGGGATGTCTGCCTTGTTCATATTGATTAGGTAGTAGCCTGAATGTAGATTAAACTTAGTGAAAAACTTGGCTCCACGAAGTTCATCCAGGAGATTATCAATAACTCGGATAGGAAATTTTTCCTTGATCATCAACTTATTGAGAACCCTAAAATCAGGACACATGCAACAAGTGTCTTCCTTCTTCAACACCATGGATACTAGTGATGATTAAGGGCTTGTATTGGGATGTATGGCCCCATAATCCAATAGTTCATGAATGACTATTTCATTCTTTTGGGCCAAAGGGTGTTGATAATGACATACATTTGGTGGTTGAATTACTAGAATCAAGGGAATACTATGGTCATGTTCTGCATGAGAAGGGGGTAATCCCTTTGGTGTTTAAAAGAACTAATGATTTTGTCGAGGACTAGCTACAAGTCTAGCTATATTTCTTATGTCAAAGTTTCCATAACCTACATGGCATTAAATTGGGCAATAATGCCAAAGTGGCCTTTCTTTAATAACTTCTCCATATGATGAGAGCTGACTATTTAAGGATGGCTTGCTTGAATCCCTCTTACATGACCCTCTTTATTGAAGCTCATATAGTTCATTGAAATCTATGATGATTGGTCCCAATGTGCGTAGCCATTCTACCCCCAATACTATATCACAACCACCCATGACGATGGCAAATAGATGGGTTTTGAGTTGATAGTCTCCCATATGGAGTTTGACATTTTCACATCTTCCACCAAATTTCATCATACCTCCATTGGAAATCATGATTTGAAAATTATGCACTGAGTGTACAAAATAATGGGTTTCCTTTGCCACTCACTTGAGAATGAAATTGTGAGTACTTCCATTGTCAACCATGACTATGACTTTTCAATGCTTGTTGTAGATCATAAGTTTCAAGGTTTGTGGAGTCAAAATGCATGATAATGCATGCAGGGAGATTAGGGGTACTTCCTAAGGGAATATAGGTTTGATATCTGGCATTGGTTCCCTTGTGTCTAATAGCCACTTGATCCATCTATTTCATTCATTTAATAAATAAAGGTGGGGGATTGGACCAATGATTCCAGAGTTGGATTGTTGGTGTCTTCAACCAATAACTCCGATGTGTCTTTGGTAGTTATGTCTTTGGTCAGGGCCAGAGTGGTCATATCAATTTGGAACAATTTATTCTCTTTACACATATGATTTGGACCATGTTTTTCATCACAATTATAATTGAGTCTGCACATTTGGTAGTCTACCATTTCTACTGGAGACAACATTTGTACTTTCAAGGGATGAGTAGGGGTTGTATTGGAGGAATTAACCTGGGAAGGGAAAGTGTGAGAAATGAAAGAGAGTTTTTTGGTTTGTGCATTGATCATCATCTCTACTTCTAGAGCCCTCTAAGATGCTTCCAACCAAGTAGCGATACATTGCATTCTGACTTGTGCTTGAATATCCTCCTTGAGGCCACTAATGAAACATTCTTTATAGAAAGAATATGTTAAGTTCTCTATACATATGGTTAATTTCCCAAAAGATGACATAAAGTCTATGACTAAGCCTACTTGGTGTAATTTGGTAAGCCACCCCAAATAGTGACTATCTCACTTGAAACACTCATGGATAGCTTTAACAAATTGACTCCAAGTAAAGTAGTCAGCAGAGTATTTTTAATTTCATTCCCACTATTGTTATTATTTTGGATTATATACAAGACCCCCACCCTAAGTTTCATCATGTCATCAATAATTCCATGGAGGGCGAAGTAATTTTCCATATGGGTGACCCATCTTGACAGGTTAGAACCATCACAATTATTTAGGTCCACCTTAGGAAAATGATTCCATATGTTATTATCCATTGGTTTATGGTTGTGAGGACCTGAAGAGGGTTGTAGGTGGCTAAATAGTCTGGAGTAAGAAGTTTATTATTAGTTTGGCTCAATGTGTTGTTCACTCTGGGGTTCTTCTTTTCGTATGCCTCAAATTGTCATAGGAACCAACTTCTCATCCAACCTTTTTTCCAAGTTGTCCAACTTCTCATCCATCTTCTTATCCAATTTATGATATCAACTACTTATGGTCTACTGAATTTGTTGAAATTGAGCTTCTAGGTGATCCAACCTACTGGTAGTAGAGCAAGCGACCATATTTTTCAAGGAGTGGGTATGAGGTGGTTTATAGGGCTCCACCAAAGGTGAGCTCACTAAAAAAGGTTATTGGGTACTAAGGACAAGGGAATTTTAGGTGCTATAGCTCTCTCATATACAAGCGAGGTCCAACAGTGGTACACTGCCCAATATCTTAGGGCACTAACTAAGGAGGCTCAACCATGCCCTTCACCATACTACTTGACTACCCAGGTACTAAAGAGTGATCTACTCAAGTGTTATTCTCGATGTATTATAACAACAAGAAAATTGATTATCTTATCTAAAGTTTGTTTTATGTATACCCAGGGGACTTCCTATATACTTGAGGGTACACGGAAGTGAGATTTCATATACAAGTACCGTCTGATGTGGAACTACTTGAAGGGGCACCAATAAGTGTTACAAGGGTTTTCAACAATGTAACTCCACTTGTATTTCCTACATGTATTCTTCCATGGTCGTTGTTTTACTTGTTGAACGACAAATCACAATGTTGTTTAAAGACATCAGAACACATCTCCAAAAAAATTCAAAAATTTAGGAACTTGCTAGCCTAAGAAAAAGCTCTTAAAGTCATCAGAAAATAACTTACTTTTTCAAGATAGGGATTGAAACTGAAAATGTAAAATGATCACAACTTCTACTATATTTCTCGGATTGGTTATTATGACTCCAATTATGAGATGACACAACTTCTCTAGATCTACTAACATTGGTTTGACTAAAATCTTTGTACTCTATGAAAATATATCCAATCTGTGAAATTTGTCGTTGTCACCAGAAAAAACCCTAAAAAAGGATGATTTTAAATCAACTGTAACTCCACTTCCCAGATTTCGTTTTGGATGATTGTTTTTTGAACTTGGGGTATTTTTTTGATAGGAATTCAGATCTGTGGCTGGTTTCTTCAAATTCTACATAGAAATTTTAGAAATCGATCTAAATTATGTCATCCTCCTTTTTCCAACAAAAATTTGCAAAAAGAGAAAAAAAAAAATCTTTCTTTTTTTGTCCAATAAAGAGCTCTCAAATCACTTGTAATGTACTTAACCCCAAAACTTTAGAGCAATCACATATAATGTAATAGATTACTTGTACAAAACCAAAGAACACAAGAGAAAATAGATAAACCCTAAGAAATATCTCTTGTATTAATGATATTCAAGAATAGAAAGTTATGTCCACTTGCCTCTTCAAGGGGGAAACCTCTGAATGCAAAGCTCCAAATACAATAACAAGTCTTGACACAAAATTACATAAACTTCTACTCAATATATAGTTATCAATAGATAATATTAACTAACTACAAGGCCGCTTATAATGAGGACCTACTAACTAATTTGGGCCTTATTAATGAAGAGGACCCTTTTTACAATGAGTGATTATTAACTAACTATTTAGTGGGCCTTATTCAAGGAATGTGGCCTGACACATCCATAAAGTATCCTAAGTAAGGGGTTTAGGGTAGGACCCTAACAACAGGGTCTTATAGGCGAAAACTGCATTCTTTAGTTTAAGGAAATAAACCCAAGTGCATTTGGTGAAGACATCAATGAAATTCAAGAAGTACTTAAACCCAGAAAAAGAAACATAAGGAAGAGGACCACACAAATATCTATGTACAAGCTATAAGGGAGCCAATGAGTGCCAAGAGGCACATTTGTCAAATTTGTCGCAATGCTATTTGTCAAGAACATGCCCAAAACAAACACCGTCTTTCCAAGAAATGAGAGAGAGGTTTGTGACCATATTGTTCTTACATAATTGTTGCAACGAGTGATAGTTTAAATGTCCATGATGCTTATGACAAAGTTTTCTCATGATTATCACTAGGAGAAATGAGAACTAAAGGAAGTGACAATGACCTAAAGTTTTAAAATTTGTACAACTTGGTAATATCATCGACAAATCTCATAGCTACAACAAGTTGAGGATCATTTAATGCATTAAATACAACTTGGCAAGGTGAAAAACCCATCGTTTTCCTTCATTTGAATGAGTGGTTTGATAGACTTAAAGGAGGTGATGTAGTCATTGTCAGTTGTTTTTAGCTCGAGTGGTTGGGAGGAATGATTATTATCCTCCCCACCTAGGTTCAATTCCCATAAGTGACATGTTGAGCTCTTAAAATAGTATATTATTATAATGGCTTTGAGCCTTGTTGTTGATTGACCTTGTGCCCTAAATAATCTAGGGTTTACCCTAGGTATCATCCTTGAAATGAGGGGAAGTACTTGGGGGTTTTCCTCGAGATTTGTAACCTAGAAAAGGCTTAAAAGAGGCTGCAAGAAAGAATAGGAACGCACAATACATCATTGAAATAACCATCATCTAACTAAACTATTCTGAGAACCTACAACACTGAAATCCCTATCATCAACAACAAAAATATGTTTGGGTTTACGTTGATTAAGAGCATGAAAAATGACTTTATCTTTGTCCATGTAATATGCTCCTAAATCTAAAACCCACTCATTCAAAAGAAGAGAAATTGGTTTTCTTAGAAATATTTTGAATTGATTGTGATTATTGATCCACTCATTCAAAGAAGAAGAAGTTGGATTTCTTGAAATATTTTGTCTTGAGAAGTTGATTAATACATATTTCCTTTATAGCAACCCCAATTTTAATGCCCATAAATTATAATGTAATTATGCTAATGCGATTCAGGGTAGTGAGACGATATGTTCTAGGCCAAAGAGACAGTGATGATCAATATGGTTGAGGGCCGAGATATGAATTTTGTACATTAAAATTATTAATACAAAATAAATCGTTGGTTTATATATGAGAGGGATGGTAACGATGGGAGGCTATGATTCCACAAGACAGGGGGATAAAGGGGTTACCCATTTCTATTAATCAAGCCATTGTCATATTAATGTTTATGTCCCTTGAAATATCAAAATAGCTATTGAATTATGTAAGAGTGGTACGTGGGAAAAGCCATATCTTTAATTCATGACAACATAGGCCAAGTAAAACCACTTTTTGGGAAATGTGAGAGTCATGCTTGCATGAGAAGAAAAGGAAACTTGAGTGGGTTTTTGGGAAAGTTTTTACATACTAATTTTGAGCAACAAGAGAGGAGGTGGCTTCTAGGAAAGAGCATCAGTAATGTTGGGTTTGAAAACAACCTTATGGGGCTAAGTTTTTATGCCTAGAGCTAGGTTGTATGCTTAAAAATGCATTTCTTGTGGAGGAAATTCCTCAAGAGCCTTGAGAAGTCTGATGTGAGCACTCAAAAGTAACAATTGGGATTCATGGAAATCCCAGCTAAGTGATTTCCTAGCCAACCATGTGTATTGTATCCCTAGAGGGAAGTGGGAAGGCTCAAGGGATTGCATGGAAGAGAAGGGGGATCCCATTCCTTGGGCTGTGCAGGTTGATGGGAAAGAGGAGTTTTGGTTTGTTGAGTGTGGAGAGTGGACAACCGAGAAGGCCATACTTCCTTGTGGACTCATAACCTCGGCACGGGGGTGGCCTAATGTTGAGAGAAATGAAATAACATAGCCTATGGTTGGGAGGAACGTCCTTCGTATGCAGCCAGTTGGATATTTTATAAACAAATAAGTTTTTTGTTATGTTTTCTATGTTAATTTATGTTGTGTAATAATTTTATATGAATGTTGTCTTTGTTGTATGGTTGAATTGATGAATTTTTAGAATTGTTGTTAAATGCGTGATAAATTATGGGCCTATTGTCCTTAGTTAATTCTAATTGCATGGGAATTTTATCATGACACATAGATGCATATTTACTTGGTTAGCAATCAAGTATTTTACAATTGGTATCAAAGCTTAGGTTGCAACATTGGGCCTCCAGGGGTCTACTACATAGAAATCGAGCTATAATTTGTGTGGAATTTGGGTTTTTCGCCTAGCAGGAATGATGTGGGCTTGAAATCCCTCAAATGTAATTATCGGTAATCATATTATTGGGGTTTCTTGATGGAGAGATCGATATGGGTGTTGAAGGGTTGAATCCGGCCCAAGGAGCTGAGTCTAAGGGTTTCACGACAATCGTGACCCTGAAAGGCAAAAAAATGGCTAAGGGAAAAGGATGAGAAAATTTCACAACACAGTGTTTATCGCCAAAAGAAATGATTTTCATGGCCAATACAATGTGTATCACCAAAAAAAAAATTTCATTTTTGATACAATGTGTATCACCGAAGATAAAAATCTTTAGTGATACAGTGAATGCTTCCCAAGAAAAGGGTTTTCTGGGTGAAATGATGAAAGAAAAAAATATTTTTTATCAGTGATACAATGAATATCACCTGAGAAAAATATTTTTCTTGGCGATAAGGAGTGTATTGGCGAAGAAAAATGTTTTTCTCTAGCGACATATCAATGAAGAAAAATATTTTTTGCCGGAGAATATCAGTGAAGAAAAATATTTTTCACCAATGAAACAGTGGATGAAAGAAAAAAATAAAGATAATTTTCAAGGGCGAAATGTTGATGAGAAAGAAAGATAATTTTCGTTGATAAAGATCATTTTTTAGGGCAAAACGTCGACAAGAAAAAAAAAATACTTTTTGCCAATAAAGATGATTTTTTAGGGTGAAACGTCGGTGGGAAAGAAAGACAATTTTCGCCGATAAATATAATTTTTGAGGGCGAAATGTCGACGAGAAAGAAACATAATTATTGTTGATAAATATATTTTTCTAGGGCGAAATTGGCAAGAAAGAAAGATAAATTTTTGTTGATAAAGACAATTTTTCAGGGCGATATGTCAGTCAAGAAAAATATATCGAGAGCAATATGTCTGCATGCGGTATCTTCTAGATCCCTTTCACATTGTACAAAATTGGGTTGACACACGTGCCTTATTCCTTTGGTTGACGCAACTGCCAATTCCTCCTGAACAATGTATATGTGTGCGCAGTGTTGATTCATGGTGCACGTAATCTTCTTCAAAACCTTTAGGTGCCAACAGACCCCTAACATAATGAGTTGGCTCATCCTTGAGCCAACGATGTTGGTCATGGCTTGAGAGAGGAGGCTGACAGTACGACTACCATGAATTACTAGAGGAAGTGTTGAAAATCCTTGTCAACCTTGTCAAATGTCTCTTGTAGTGTGTGTGTGTGTGAGCCAACAAATGTCTTTTGCATTAGTCAGTGTAACCTCCAAGGATTGAAGATTGATCTGTTCCATTTTTGATATCATAGGGGCCGTCGAGGTGTGATGTCACTACCAATTGATTGTAATGTCGTTACTAGTTCATTGTAATGTTGCTCTACTTTTCCCACTACTTCTAATGCAATGCCGTAATTTTTTTGTTATTTAGTACAAGTTGTTGTGATATGTTGTAGTTTACTAGCAATGGATGTCATTATCATTGGACATTCCACTAGGGGTAAGGAGGACAGTTCTTTTTGTTGTTGCACAACTTTGGCTCGAGTTTTTCGAATCTAGTCATCAATGGCCCAGACTTCTGGAGCATTCTGGAGGTGGGTCTAGAGTGTGAAGTTGTACTCATCTAAACTGGCAAAGTCAACAATATGCTCCTTCCCCTTGGCCAATGCTTTTTCTATGACCGCTATCTTCTGCTGTAAATCTAGGTTGTCTGGGGTGGGTCGTTTGAGTTGTTCCCAAAGATTGAGGTTATATGATTCTAATATGGTAACACTCTCTCCAACCACTCGAAGCTTGTGAGGCGTGGGTGGATATAGGATTTATCTCGTTGCTCTAGGAAACTGCACATAAATTTTGTCCACTGCGTTGATGACCTCCTAGTGGGAAGAAAGAGTTGCTTCATGTTGGGCTTTAATTTCAGCATGTGTGGAGACTTTTGGGTCATGGAGTGCCTTGAGTTATTAACGGGCCTACGATTCCTGCTAATAGTTAGCACAAGTTTCGTCATGTGCAACAAGCTCCAGATTGTGTTTTTGTTGTAGTTGTTCGTGTTCCAGGCTGAGTGCTTAGTGTTTGTCCCCCAAATCAGCTACAAGGGTACTTATGTAAGTTTGCAGGGCTAAGGTAGGTACCGACACTAAGTCGATCCCAATAGTTATTGAATTAAAATAAATAATAGTCGACGGGTCGAACCTCGATACTCTTCCTTAGTCATTGTCGCTTGCATCATGGATCTGATGCTTGTGAAGGGATTCGTCGGATGAAAAAATGATGGACAGTTGTTGACAAAGATTGTTGAAATTGCTCGTGACCTATTTCTGTATCATTTGTTGCATAACCAGTTGTCCCTTAAGGTCTTTGACTAGACTCAGAATACATGTCGTCGTCTATCCTGATCCCTGTGTCGGAAGGCTAGTAATTGGTTCTTTGTCTCTACCCATCCATCTTATTTTAATTCTATCTTGATTTGGATTCAAGGTGGTCTTCATGGATGACATTGGAACATATTCAATGATGGGGGTATGGTGGATCTTCGGTAGGGAAGTGGACATATAATCTTCATCCTTAGGGTTTGAGATGGACCTAAGTTGGACCAGGACTGTCGATGTTGGAATGGGATTATTTTTATGCTTGAGGGCGCTGGTGGCTTTTGATTATTTCCTAACCTGGTCATGTTCTTCCATGCGATTTCTGCTTGTTTCCTCTTGGTCCTTGTTTCAAGTTGACCATGCTCCTCCTCAGGGGTAGGTTTAAGATGGGTCAACAATTCCGCTACACCTTGCTAGATGTCGACTTCTGTAATGCAGTACAAAAGTATGGTAGTCACGGCTCCCTAGTGCTCACTAGAATAAATGTAAACATTATGAAAATTACATTCAAATTCAAGATCATGCTTGTACTCATCGATGACACTGCAAATGATTAAAAGTTGTAAATCGATAGCCTAGATGAGTTGGGTTTACCATTTTTGAAAGGATTTTTTATTCTTGGCATGAACCTCTGGGTTCTTGTTGAATTTCAATGAAAGAAACCGAGGGGCAGTGAAGGTTGGTGCACCCATTGCATCTCCTTCATGGCCCAGAGGGGGCCTCCATAGGATCATAGAATAAGCAAAATCACCCAACTGTAATGAAAATCCTTACAAAAATTCTAGGCCTCCATACTATCCTCCACAAATTCATTGAGTAGATAGTGTGCTCTCACCATCTGGACTCCTCTGACACATCATTATGTGGCAACAACAACATCGATTAGGCATTCATACTTAAGACATGATCCAGATTTTATGAGTAGAACGAAATGAATACAGATCTATATTATTAACATAGAGTTACAATGAACAATAACAAAGATACAATAAAACTTGGCTTCTATTCAATAAGGAAATATCCAAAAACTGTAAAATGCAGACTGAAACAAGCTTGCTAGAATGGTGGCAACTTATTTCTGAGAAGATATGTCATGACTGCGCTCATTCGCAAGAAGATGATTACAATGAGGCTCCAAAATCCTTTTTACATCAAACATGAATGCCAAAACCCTAGACATCCAAAAACCTAACCCTAGGAGATGAAACGCCAAAAGTCATGTGGGCCCCGTTGGGTTAAGTTGGTACATCAACTTCCCAGGGTCGTAACTTTTGCATACAATCTCCGTTTTAGGCACATAATAGCCCGTTGGAAAGATCTATCCAAGGAATACACATTATTCTATCACACTCACACTTTGACCAAAGTGTAAATGTGGTGGGCCCAAAAAATGTTCTTTAGGGCCTCAAAACGACCATGGATGTTCAAGACCCGAAAAGCTAGAAAAAAACTACCCAAAT
>JASDQU011248216.1:11411-25575 GCA_032191745.1 Picea mariana | reverse complement strand
CAACATATTATCAAAATGGAACTATCAATAACCCATATTATAGAGTTCATGACCTATTCCTATTATAACTTCTAACACCCTGCTAATATAATTCTAACCCAATCCCTAACACTTGTGTTAATTAAACCCTCAACCCATATACATGCATGAATTAGTCTTTGAGATAAGCATGTGATTATTGGCAAGGTCAACCATGTAACATCCTAGCACATTGTTTTTGCCAAAAAACCCTTGAGGTTCCAGAAGCAAGGGACATTGATTCCTTCTCAGAACCTTATGTTCAAGTATTGCAAACTATGTTGGCATGTGGGCACATGCTCACAAATATTGAATTTCTAGCTCTAGTAGATAAAGCATCAGCCACAACATTTTATTTACCCTTCTTATATATGATCTCGTAATCGCACCCCAACATCTTGGTGACCCACTTATGTTGCTCTGGTGAAGACAATCGTTGTTCGAGGAAGTACTTTGGACTATGTTGGTCAGACTTGATCTGGAAACGTCTCCCTATGAGATATGGGCACCAAGTTTCCACTACATGAATGCCAAATTTCCTTCTCATATGTGGATTTTCCCAAATTGTCGTCACACAACTATTTACTGATGAATGTCAAGGGACATCCTTCTTGCATCAAGACTACTCCAAACCTCTACCTGAGGCATCACATTCAAAGACAAAAGTATTAGTAAAATCAAGCACTGTTATTATTGGAGTAGTGCACATGACATCATTTAAAGTCGCAAAGGCCTATTCTACTACCCCACTCTAGATAAATGCATTCTTTTTAAGGAGTGAAGTTAGGGGAGCTACAACTTTGCCATAATTTTTCAAAAATTTCCTATAGTAGTTGGTAAGTCTTAAGAATCCCTGCAAGCTCTTCAATTTTTTGGGATGGGACCAATCTTACATGGCCACCATTTTTTTGGGATCAACTCATACTCCATCCTTACTTACAATGTGACCCAAATATTCAACCTCAAGAGCCCCAAAAGCACATTTGGAACACTTCGGGAATAATCGGTTGTCCCTCAAGAGTTGTAAGGACTTATCAACATGATCTATGTGTGATTCCCATGTTTTACTGTAGATCAAGATATCATCAAAAAATACCAATGCAAAATTGCGTAGGAAGGGTTTGAAAATCTTGTTCATGAGAGTTTGGAAACTGGATGGAGCATTACAAAGACTGAAAGGCATCACTAGAAAATCATAATGATCTTTGTGTTTCTAGAAGGTTGTGTTAGGGATGTATGCCTTGTTCATCTTGATTAGGTAGTAGCCTGAATGTAGATTAAGCTTAGTGAAAAACTTGGCTCCACGAAGTTCATCTAGGAGATTATCAATAACTCGGATAGGAAATTTGTCCTTGATCATCAACTTATTGAGAGCCCTAAAATCAGGACACATGCAACAAGTGCCTTCCTTCTTCAACACCATGGATACTAGTGATGATTGAGGGCTTGTATTGGTATGTATGACCCCATAATCCAATAGTTCATGAATGACTATTTCATTCTTTTGGGCCAAAGGGTGTTGATAAGGACATACATTTGGTAGTTGAATTACTAGAATCAGGGGAATACTATGGTCATGTTCTGCATGAGAAGGGGGTAATCCCTTTGGTGTTTAAAAGAACAAATGATTTTGTCGAGGACTAGCTACAAGTCTAGCTAGTTTTCTTATGTCAAAGTTTCCATAACCTACATGGCATTAAATTGGGCAATAATGCCAAAGTGGCTTTTCTTTAATAACTTCTCCATATGATGAGAGTTGACTATTTAAGGATGGCTTGCTTGAATCCCTCTTACATGACCCTCTTTAGTGAAACTCATATAGTTCATTGAAATCTATGATGACTGGTCCCAATGTGCGTAGCCATTCTACCCCCAATACTATATCACAACCACCCATGACGATGGCAAATAGATGGGTTTTGAGTTGATAGTCTCCCATATGGAGTTTGACATTTTCACATCTTCCACCAAATTTCATCATACCTCCATTGGAAATCATGATTTGAAATTTATGCACCAAGTGTACAAAACAATGGGTTTCCTTTGCCACTCACTTGAGAATGAAATTGTGAGTACTTACATTGTCAACCATGACTATGACTTTTCAATGCTTGTTGCAGATCATAAGTTTCAAGGTTTGTGGAGTCAAAATGCCTGATAATGCATGCAGGGAGATTAGGGGTACTTCCTAAGGGAATATAGGTTTGATATTTGGCATTGGTTCCCTTGTGTCTAATACCCACTCGATCCATCTATTTCATTCATTTAATAAATAAAGGTGGGGGATTGGACCAGTGATTCCAGAGTTGGATTGTTGGTGTCTTCAACCAATAACTCCAATGTGTCTTTGGTAGTTATGTCTTTGGTTAGGGCCAGATAGGTCATATCAATTTGGAACAATTTATGCTCTTTACACCTATGATTTGGACCATGTTTTTCATCACAATTATAATTGAGTTTGCAATTTGGTAGTCTACCATTTCTACTGGAGACAACATTTGTACTTTCAAGGGATGAGTAGGGGTTGTGTTGGAGGAATTAACCTGGGAAGGGAAAGTGTGAGAAATGAAAGAGATTTTTTTGGTTTGTGCATTGATCATCATCTCTACTTCTAGAGCCCTCTAAGATGCTTCCAACCAAGTAGTGATACATTGCATTATGACTTGTGCTTGAATATCCTCCTTGAGGCCACTAATGAAACATTATTTATAGAAAGAATATGTTAAGTTCTCTATACATATGGTTAATTTCCCAAAAGATGACATAAATTTTGTGACTAAGCCTGTTTGGTGTAACTTGGTAAGCCACCCCAAATAGTGACTATCTCACTTGAAACATTCATGGATAGCTTTAACAAATTGACTCCAAGCAAAGTAGTCAGCATAGTATTTTTAATTTCATTCCCACTATTGTTATTATTTTGGATTATATGCAAGACCCCCACCCTAAGTTTTATCATGTCATCAATAATGCCATGGAGGGCGAAGTAATGTTCCATCTAGGTGACCCATCTTGACAGGTTAGAACCATCACAATTGTTTAGGTCCACCTTAGGAAAAATGATTCCATATGCTATTATCCATTGGTTTATGGTTGCGAGGACCTAAAGAGGGTTGTAGGTGGCTAAATAGTCTGGAGTAAGAAGTTTATTATTAGTTTGGCTCAATGTGTTGTTCAGTCTGGGGTTCTTCTTTTGGTATGCCTCAAGTTGTCATAGGAACCAACTTCTCATCCAACCTTTTTTCCAAGTTGTCCAACTTCTCATCCATCTTCTTATCCAACTTATGATATCAACTACTTATGGTCTACTGAATTTGTTGAAATTGAGCTTCTAGGTGATCCAACCTACTGGTAGTAGAGCAAGCGGGCATATTTTTCAAGGAGTGGGTATGAGGTGGTTTATAGGGCTCCACCAAAGGTGAGCTCACTAAAAAAGGTTATCGGGTACTAAGGACAAGGGAATTTTAGGTGCTATAGCTCTCTCATATACAAGTGAGGTCCAACAGTAGTACATTGCCCAGTATCTTAGGGCACTAACTAAGGAGGCTCAACCATGCCCTTCGACATACTACTTGACTACAGGTACTAGAGAGTGATCTACTCGAGTGTTATTCTTGATGTATTATAGCAACAAGAAAATTGATTATCTTATCTAAAGTTTGTTTTATGTATACCCAGGGGACTTCCTATATACTTGAGGGTACATGGAAGTGAGATTTCATATACAAGTACCATCTGATGTGGAACTACTTGAAGGGGCACCAATAAGTGTTACAAGGGTTTTCAACAATGTAATTCCACTTGTATTTCCTACATGTATTCTTCCTTGGTCGCAGTTTTACTTGTTGAACGACAAATCACAATGTTATTTAAAGACATCAGAACATGTCTCCAAAAAAATTCAAAAATTTAGGAACTTGCTAGCCTAAGAAAAAGCTCTTAAAGTCATTAGAAAATAACTTACTTTTTCAAGGTAGGGATTGAAACTGAAAATGTAAAATGATCACAACTTCTACTATATTTCTTGGATTGGTTATTATGACTCCAATTATGAGATGACACAACTTCTCTAGATCTACTAACATTGGTTTGACTAAAATCTTTGTAGTCTATGAAAATATATCCAATCTGTGAAATTTGTCGTTGTCACTAGAAAAAACCCTAAAAAGGGATGATTTTAAATCAACTATAACTCCACTTCCCAGATTTCGTTTTGGATGATTGTTTTTTGAACTTGGGGTATTTTTTTGATAGGAATTCAGATCTATGGTTGGTTTCTTCAAATTCTGCATAGAAATTTTTAGAAATCGATCTGAATTATGTCATCCTCTTTTTTCCAACAAAAATTTGCAAAAAGAGAAAAAAAAAATTCTCCCTTTTTTGTTCCAATAAAGAGCTCTCAAATCACTTGTAATGTACTTAACCCCAAAACTTTAGAGCAATCACATATAATGTAATAGATTACCTGTACAAAACCAAAGAACACAAGAGAAAATAGATAAACCCTAAGAAATATCTCTTGTATTAATGATATTCAAGAATAGAAAGTTATGTCCACTTGCCTCTTCAAGGGGGAAACCTCTGAATGCAAAGCTCCAAATACAATAACAAGTCTTGACACAAAATTACATAAACTTCTACTCAATATATAGTTATCAATAGATAATATTAACTAACTACAAGGCCACTTATAATGAGGGCCTACTAACTAATTTGGGCCTTATTAATGAAGAGGGCCCTTTTTACAATGAGTGATTATTAACTAACTATTTAGTGAGCCTTATTCAAGGAATGTGGCCTGGCACATCCATAAAGTATCCTAAGTAAGGGTTTTAGGGTAGGACCCTAACAATAGGGTCTTATAGGCCAAAACTGCATTCTTTAGTTTAAGGAAATAAACCCAAGTGCATTTGGTGAAGACATCAATGAAATTAAAGAAGTACTTAAACCCAGAAAAAAAAAAACAGAAGGAAGAGGACCACACAAATATCTATGTACAAGCTATAAGGGAGCCAATGAGTGCTAAGAGGCACATTTGTCAAATTTGTCGCAATGATATTTGTCAAGAACATGCCCAAAACAAACACCGTCTTTCCAAGAAATGAGAGAGAGGTTTGTGACCATATTGTTCTTACATAATTGTTGCAACGAGTGATAGTTTAAATGTCCCTGATGCTTATGACAAAGTTTTCTCATGATCATCACTAGGAGAAATGAGAACTAAAGGAAGTGACAATGACCTAAAGTTTTAAAATTTGTACAACTTGGTAATATCATCGACAAATCTCATAGCTACAACAAGTTGAGGATCATTTAACGCATTAAATACAACTTGGCAAGGTGAAAAACCCATCGTTTTCCTTCATTTGAATGAGTGGTTTGATAGACTTAAAGGAGGTGATGTAGTCATTGTCAATTGTTTTTAGCTCGAGTGGTTGGGAGGAATGATTGTTATCCTCCCCACCCAGGTTCAATTCCCATAAGTGACATGTTGAGCTCTTAAAATAGTATATTATTGTAATGGCTTCGAGCCTTGTTGTTGATTGACCTTGTGCCCTAAATAATCTAGGGTTTACCCTAGGTATCATCCTTGAAATGAGGGGAAGTACTTGGGGGTTTTCCTCAAGATTTGTAACCTAGAAAAGGCTTAAAGGAGGCTGCAAGAAAGAATAGGAACGCACAATACATCATTGAAATAACCATCATCTAACTAAACTATTCTCAGAACCTACAACACTAAAATCCCTATCATCATCAACAAAAATATGTTTGGGTTTACATTGATTAAGAGCATGAAAAATGACTTTATCTTTGTCCATGTAATATGCTCCTAAATCTAAAACCCACTCATTCAAAAGAAGAGAAATTGGTTTTCTTAGAAATATTTTGAATTGATTGTGATTATTGATCCACTCATTCAAAGAAGAAGAAGTTGGGTTTCTTGAAATATTTTGTCTTGAGAAGTTGATTAATACATATTTCCTTTATAGCAACCCCAGTTTTAATGCCCGTAAATTATAATGTAATTATGCTAATGCGATTAAGGGTAGTGAGACGATATCTTATGGGCCGAAGAGACAGTGATGATCCATATGGTTGAGGGCCGAGATATGAATTTTGTACATTAAAATTATTAATACAAAATAAATCGTTGGTTTCTATATGAGAGGGACGGTAACGATGGGAGGCTATGATTCCACAAGACAGGGGGATAAAGGGGTTACCCATTTCTATTAATCAAGCCATTGTCATATTAATGTTTATGTCCCTTGAAATATCAAAATAGCTATTGAATTATGTAAGAGTGGTAAGTGGGAAAAGCCATCTCATTAATTCATGACAACATAGGCCAAGTAAAACTACTTTTTGGGAAATGTGAGAGTCATGCTTGCATGAGAAGAAAAGGAAACTTGAGTGGGTTTTTGGGATAGTTTTTACATACTAATTTTGAGCAGCAAGAGAGGAGGTGGCTTCTAGGAAAGAGCATCAGTAATGTTGGGTTTGAAAACAACCTTATGGGGCTAAGTTTTTATGCCAAGAGCTAGGTTGTATGCCTAAAAATGCATTTCTTGTGGAGGAAATTGCTCAAGAGCCTTGAGAAGGCTGATGTGAGCACTCAAAAGTAACAATTGGGATTCATGGAAACCCCAACTAAGTGATTTTCTGGCCAACCATGTGTATTGTATCCCTAGAGGGAAGTGGGAAGGCTCAAGGGATTGCATGGAAGAGAAGGGGGATCCCGTTCCTTGGGTTGTGCAGGTTGACAAGAAAGAGGAGTTTTGGTTCATTGAGTGTGGAGAGTGGACAACTGAGAGGGCCATACTTCCTTGTGGACTCATAACCTCAGCATGGGGGTGGCCTAATGTTGAGAGAAATGAAATAACAGAGACTATGGTTGGGAGGAATGTCCTTCGTATGTAGACAGTTGGATATTTTATAAACAAATAAGATTTTTGTTATGTTTTCTATGTTAATTTATGTTGTGTAATAATTTTATATGAATGTTGTCTTTGTTGTGTGGTTGAATTGATGAATTTTTAGAATTGTTGTTAAATGCATGATAAATTATGGGCCTATTGCCCTTAGTTAATTCTAATTGCATGGGAATTTTATCATGACACATAGATGCATATTTACTTGGTTAGCAATCAAGTATTTTACAATTGGTATCAAAGCTTAGGTTGCAACATTGGGCCTCCAGGGGTCTACTACATAGAAATCGAGCTACAATCCGTGTGGAATTTGGTTTTTCGCCTAGCAGGAATGATGTGGGCTCGAAATCCGTCAAATGTAATTATTGGTAATCATATTATTGGGGTTTCTTGATGGAGAGATCGATATGGGTGTTGAAGGGTTGAATCCGGCCCAAGGAGCCGAGTCTCAGGGTTTCACGACAATCGTCATCCTGAAATGTAGAAAAATGGCTAAGCGACAAGGATGAGAAAATTTCACAACACAATGTTTATCGCCAAAAGAAATGATTTTCATGGCCAATACAATGTGTATCACCAAAAGAAAATTTTCATTTTTGATACAGTGTGTATCACCGAAGATAAAAATCTTTAGCGATACAGTGAATGCTTCCCAAGAAAAGCGTTTTCTGGGTGAAATGACGAAAGAAAAAAATATTTTTCTTCATTGATATGTTGCTAGAGAAAAATATTTTTCTTCGTGATAAGGAGTGTATTGGCGAAGAAAATGTTTTTCTCTAGCAACATATCAATGAAGAAAAATATTTTTTGCCAGAGAATATCAGCGAAGAAAAATATTTTTCACCAATGAAATAGTGGATGAAAGAAAAAAATAAAGATAATTTTCAAGGGTGAAATGTTGACGAGAAAGAAAGATAATTTTCGTTGATAAAGATCATTTTTGAGGGCAAAACGTCGACAAGAAAAAAAAAATACTTTTTGTCAATAAAGATGATTTTTGAGGGTGAAACGTTGTGGGAAAGAAAGACAATTTTCGCCGATAAATATAATTTTTGAGGGCGAAATGTCGACGAGAAAGAAACATAATTATTGTTGATAAAGATATTTTCTAGGGCGAAATTGGTGAGAAAGAAAGATAAATTTTCGTTGATAAAGACAAATTTTCAGGGCGATATGTCGATCGAGAAAAATATCGTGAGAGCAATATGTCTGCATGCGGTATCTTCTAGATCCATTGCGCATTGTACAAAATTGGGTTGACACGCGTGCCTTATTCCTTTGGTTGACACAACTGCCAATTCCTCCTGCACAATGTATATGTGTGCGCAATGTTGATTCATGGTGCACGTAATCTTCTTCAAAACCTTTAGGTGCCAACAGACCCCTAACACAATGAGTTGGCTCATCCTTGAGCCAACGATGTTGGTCATGGCTTGAGAGAGGAGGTTGACAGTATGACTACCATGAATTACTAGAGGAAGTGTTAAAAATCCTTGTCAACCTTGTCAAATGTCTCTTGTAGTGTGTGTGTGAGCCAACAAATGTCTTTTGCATCAGTCAATGTAACCTCCAGGGATTGAAGATTGATCTGTTCCATTTTTGCTATCATAGGGGCCGTCGAGGTGTGATGTCATCACCAACTGATTGTAATGTCGTTACTAGTTGATTATAATGTTTCTCTACTTTTCCCACTACTTCCAATGCAATGCCATAATTTTTTTGTTATTTAGTATGAGTTGTTGTGATATGTTGTAGTTTACTGGCAATGGATGTCATTATCGTTGGACATTCCACTAGGGGTAAGGAGGACAATTCTTTTTGTTGTTGCACAACTTTGGCTCGAGTTTTTCGAATCTAGTCATCAATGGCCCAGACTTCTGGAGCATTCTGGAGGTGGGTCTAGAGTGTGAAGTTGTACTCATCTAAACTGGAAAAGTCAACAACACGCTCCTTCCCCTTGGCCAATGCTTCTTCTACGACCGCTATCTTCTGCTGTAAATCTGGGTTGTCTGGGGTGGGTCGTTTGAGTTGTTCCCAAAGATTGAGGTTATATGATTCTAAGATGGTAACACTCTCTCCAACTGCTCAAAGCTTGTGAGGCGTGGGTGGATCTAGGATTTCTCCCGTTGCTCTAGGAAACTACACATAAATTTCATCCACTGCGTTGATGACCTCCTAGTGGGCAGAAAGTGTTGCTTCATGTTGGGCTTTAATTTCAGCATGTGTGGAGACTTTTGGGTCATGGAGTGCCTTGAGTTATTAATGGGCCTACGATTCCTATTGATAGTTAGCACAAGTTTCGTCATGTGCAAAAAGCTCCAGATTGTGTTTTTGTTGTAGTCGTTCGTGTTCCAGGCTAAGTGCCTAGTGTTTCTCTCCCAAATTAGCTACGAGGGTAGTTATGTAAGTTTGCAGGGCCAAGGTAGGTACCGACACTAAGTCGATCCCAATGCTTGTTGAATTAAAATAAATAATAGTCGACAGGTCGAACCTCGATACTCTTCCTCAGTCACTGTCGCTTGCATCATGGATCTGATGCTTGTGAAGGCATTCGTCGGATGGAAAAATGATGGACAATTGTTGACAAAGATTGTTGAACTTGCTTGTGACCTATTTCTGTATCATTTGTTGCATAACCAGTTGTCCCTTAAGGTCTTTGACTAGACTCAGGATACATGTCATCGTCTATCCTGATCCTTGTGTCGGAAGGCTAGTAATTGGCTCTTTGTCTCTACCCATCCATCTTATTTTAATTCTATCTTGATTTGGATTCAAGGTGGTCTGCATGGACGACATTGGAACATATTCAATCATGGGGGTATGGTGGATCTTCGGTAGAGAAGTGGACATATAATCTTCATCCTTAGGGTCTGAGATGGACCTAAGTTGGACTGGGACTGTTGATGTTGGAATGGGATTATTTTTATGCTTGAGGGCCCTGGTGGGGCCATCCTTTACATCCTTCTTTATGCATGTCCCGAATTCTTGGGATGTCCCATGGTTGTTCTTCCACATGGCTTTTGATTATTTCCTAACCTGGTCATGTTCTTCCATGTGACTCCTGCTTGTTTCCTCTTGGTCCTTGTTTCAAGTTGACCATGCTCCTCCTCAAGGGTAGGTTTAAGATGGGTCAACAATTCTGCTACACCTTGCCAGATGTCGGCTTCTGTAATGCAGTACAAAAGTATGGTAGTCACGGCTCCCTAGTGCTCACTGGGATAAATGTAAACATTATGAAAATTACATTCAAATTCAAGATCATGCTTGTACTCATCGATGACACTGCACATGATGAAAAGTTGTAAATCGATAGCCTAGATGAGTTGGGTTTACCATTTTTGAAAGGATTTTTTATTCTTGGCACGAACCTTTGGGTTCTTGTTGAATTTCAATGAAAGAAATCGAGGTGCAATGAAGGTTGGTGCACCCATTGCATCTCCTTCATGGCCCAGAGGGGGCCTCCATAGGATCATAGAATAAGCAAAATTACCCAACTGTAATGAAAATCCTTACCAAAATTCTAGGCCTCTAGACTATCCTCCACAAATTCATTGAGTAGATAGCGTGCTCACACCATCTGGACTCCTCTGACACATCATTATGTGGCAACAACAACATTGATTGGGCATTCATACTTACGACATGATCCAGATTTTATGAGCAAAATGAAATGAATACATATCTATATTATTAACACAGAGTTATAATGAACAATAACAAAGATATAGTAAAACTTGGCTTCTATTCAATAAGGAAATATACAGAAACTGTAAAATGCAGACTGAAACAAGCTTGCTAGAATGGTGGCAACTTATTTATGAGAAGAGATTTCATGACTGCGCTCATTCGCAAGAAGATGATTACAATGAGGCTCCAAAATCTTTTTTACATCAAACATGAATGCCAAAACCCTAGACATCCAAAAACCTAACCCTAGGAGATGAAACGCCAAAAGTCATGTGGGCCCCGTTGGGTTAAGTTGGTACATCAACTTCCCGGGGTTGTAACTTTTGCATACAATCTCCGTTTTAGGCGCATGATAGCTCGTTGGAAAGGTCTATCCAAGGAATATACATTATTCTGTCACACTCCCACTTTGATCAAAGTGTAAATGTGGCCGGCCCAAAAAATGTTCTTGAGGGCCTCAAAACGACCCCGGATGTTCAAGACCCGAAAAGCTAGAAAAAACTACCAAAATGAAAACTGAAACTACCAAGATGAAATTTGTATGTGAGCCGGTTGGAATAGGTGGGTGGAAACTGATATCCACCTGAATCAATCCTCCCCCTTTAGGAAGCAATGGTATCCATTGTGTTGAGTTCCCCCATCGGATGAGGAAATTTCTGTTGACTTTGGCCCCGGGTGAGGTACTTGCCTTGGTGCAGGAGTTGCCCTGCTTTGACAACCCGATAAAGCTGGATCTTCTGTTGGTGAGTGCCCTTGACCTGTGTGTCCATGATTTGATCAGTGGATGCTTGTTCCATGCAGTCAGGGTTGAGCTATGTTGCTGTCAATTGTTCTACTACCTCTGAGGTGTCCAATAATGGTGGAAAGTATGGCTGAAGGAGGTCCACATTAAACATTGGGTGCAAGCCAAGGAAGGGGGGAATGTTGAGCTCAAAATCATTATCACCCACAACCTTGGTGATGGTATAAGGTCCATAGCAAAGTGGACAAAGCTTTCAATGGGGCCCTGTAAGGTGTTCTTTCTTCAAGTGCAACCAAACTTTATCTCCCACCTGAAACTTGTGTGGCACCCGGTGTTGATCACGGCGTTGCTTGTACTTAGCATTGGACTTCTGCAAAATATCATGAAATTGTTGGCGAATGTGCTAGATCCGCTCAATGAACCTGGTAGCTTTGTCGGTTTAAGTTTGAGCACGTGACGAGTCTGCCTGGGTGGCCGTAAGGGGTAGTGAAACATCCATGGGACCTAATGGTTGAAATCCCAACCCCACTTGAAAGGGGATGTGGTCGGTTGAGCTATGCATGGCTCTATTGTAGATGTGTTGAACATAGGGAAGACTCTCATCCCATGTGTGTGGATGCTTGGAATTGTACATGCGCAAGATATGCACGATCATACGGTTAACGACCTTAGTTTAGCCATCCATCTGGGGGTGAAAGGCAGTGGATTTGGTGAGCTTGGTGTCCAACAGTAACCAGAGGATCAACTAGAATGTGCTGAGGAACCAACTGTTCGATATGAGATGATGGCTTGTGGTATCCCAAAATGTACCCACACTCGTTCAAAGAAGATCTTGGCAATGGCCTTTGTTGTGATGCTCTTCTTGCAGGCGACCATAATCACCATTTTAGAAAAACGATCAACCACCACAAAAACACAGTCATCTCCTCACTTGGTTGATGAAAGGCCCGACATGTATTCCATCGAGATGGATTCCCAGGGCCTTTCAGGAGTAGGAAGAGGGGTGTACATTCCTTGTTTCTTAATGGCCAATTTAGCAATGACACAAGCAGTGTAGGACCTGATATACTCGCTGACATTCTGTCAAAGTTTTGGCCAATAGAAATGTTGTTGCAACACGACCATTGTCTATTCTATGCCGAAGTGTCCTGCCACCCGACTGTAGTGGGCTTCCCAAATCAGCTTCGCTCACTCGCTTGATGGAACGTAGAGATGGCCTAGATGGCACAACATCCCATCCTGAAGATGGAAATCAGTGACAACTGTGTTTGTGCCTAGCATACGATAGGTGGAAGCGAAGTTAGGATCTCTCTCGTAGAGTTGGGGCCATCTAGAGTTTTTGTGGTCGTAAGAGTTTAGCACCGTGGTGAGTGCTGCAATTGGCGGGAAATTGAGGCAATCAACGACGTGATTGGTGCTTCATGTCTTATACTTGATGTTAAGATGGAATTGTTGCAAGTATGTGGAACACTTCTGATAGCAGTCATTCTGCAATTTTCCCTGAGTCTGTATGAACTGCAACGGCTTATGATCGGTGTGGATGGCTGTCTCCATCCCGAGAATGTAATTCCTCCATTGGCGACAGGCTTTCACATTGGAGTACATTTCTTTGTCGTAAGTAGGGTACTTATAGAGGACATCTGATAGTGTCTCACTATGATAGGCCACAGGGTGTCTGTGTCGAGTGAGAATTGTGCCCATAACATAGTCTAAAGTATCTGTCTTGATCGCAAAGGGTTGTTGTAGGTTGGGTAATGAAAGCACTGGGGATGAGCACAAGCACTGCTTAAAATCATTGAAATCTTGTTGTTGTGACAATCCCCACACAAAATTTGCCTTACCACCACCCCTGGTTACTTGGTAGAGGGCCCATGCAATATGGGAGAATCCCAACACGAACCTGCGATAGAAATTGGAAAGGCCTAAAAAGCTGTGATCTCAGTGAGTGTGGTTGGGGCTGGCCAGTCATGAATGACCTGGATCTTGTCTGGATCCACATGCACCCCATGATCATCAACAATGTATCCTAGGTACTGGATCTTGTCTATGCCAAAGGAGCATTTTTCTGAATTTGCATATAGCTTGTGCTACGACAGAGTGTGCAAAACCTGCTGAATATGTTCCAAGTGTTCCACCCAATTCTTGTTTTAGATGAGAATGTCATCCAGATACACCACCACAAAAGAATTGGTGAAAGGCCACAAGATATAGTCCATCATCCTCATGAAAGTTGTTGGGGCATTCGTCCAACTAAAGGGCATGACCAACCATTCAAAAAGACCTTCTTTGGACCCAAAGGCAGTTTTCCATACATCTGTTTGTTATATTGGGCCCTGATGGTAGCCAGACTTTAGATCAATCTTACTGAAGTATTTTCCCCCCTTGAGCTGGTCAAGGAGATCGTCGATTCGGGGAATCAGGTATAGATTCATGACTATGATTTTATTTAGGGCCCAGTAATCGATGCAGAGTCACCAGGTCCCATCGTTCTTCTGCATAAGCACAAGTGGGCTTCCACATAGTGATGAGTTGGGTCTGATGTGCCCCTTTTGGAGTAGTTCTTGGATCTGACACTTGATCTCGTTTTCTAATAGAGAGCAGTGATAGACTTGTTAATGTTTAAGCCATTATTATAGTTCTTTGCATTTCAATAGATAACAACAACATAAGACAAGATCATTGAGAAATACACAATCACAAGAGACACAACATTTATCCTGGGAAACCCTCTAGGGGAAGAAAACCCAGCAAAACTTCCTTATTATAGATAGCCAATACAATGCCA
>JASDQU011248213.1:0-16678 GCA_032191745.1 Picea mariana | reverse complement strand
GCCAATACCTGGTTGCTTGGCATGAAGAAATACTTCCAACTGCAAAATTATTCCGCCCATGCAGAAGGGAGAATTGCAATGTACTAACTGAAAGGAAAAGCATCCATGTGGTGGGATCAGTTTGTGCAGGTACAACACATCAGAGAGAAAGAGGTCACTTGGGAGGAATTTAAGAGGTATTTCGAGAAGAAATACCCGACTAAAAGATACTATGACAAAAATATGAAGGAGTTCTTCGAACTCAAGCTAGGCAGCATGACCATTGATGAGTATGAAGGAAGTTTTCTGGAACTACTGAAGTATGTTCCATTCATCAAAGACGAGGCTGTTAAAATTCAGAGGTATCTGAGTGGACTGCCACCTTCCATTGGTGACAATATTCAATATGACGATCCTAATACCATGGAAGAAACCATAAGAAGGGAGAAATTCTTGTATGAACAGCAAGGAGAAAGGACTATCCTTTGGAAGGCTTGGAATGATTAGAGGAGGTTTAAGAAGGAACAGAGGCAGAGGGGAAACAAGCCTTCCTTTTTCAGAAACAGTCTTCAGGGGCTAGCCATAGTTATGTAGATCCTAGAGTGGTGGAAAGTTTGCATCTAACGAGGAGAAAACATGAGAAGTCTTGGTNAAGAGGAAGGTCACTGAATTGGTTAAGTCTTGTTCAGTGGACATGAAAGGAATGAGCACTAAGGTTGAATTGAACATTCAGCCTTTAGGCTCATACGATTGCTTAATTGGGATGGACTAGTTGGACCAACACCATGCCCTTCTGGATTTCCATAACAAGAGGTTTGTCTGCCTGAACAAAGAGGGAAATATGGTAACAGTCCAAGGAATTCCTAGAGCCGTGGTTGTTAGGGAAATCTCAGCCATGCAACTGAAGAAATGTTACTGGAAAGGCTATCAATTATATGCAGATCGGGTGGAAGAAGCATCCCAAGATGTAGTCTCAAATCTGGAAGATCACAAGGTACTCAAAGAATTCAAGGATGTATTTTGGGAGTTACCTGGGCTACCTCCGAAGAGGGACATCGATTTTTCTATAAATTTGATGCCTGGAGCACCTCCAGTTTCGAAGGCTCCTTATAGAATGAGTACGCCAGAGCTGAAAAGTTGCAATTGCAGCTCAAAGAGATACTAAAGAAGGGATACATTTTCCCCATCATGTCACCTTGGGGAGCCCCGGTCCTATTCGTGGAGAAGAAAGATGGGACATTAAGGCTATGCATTTATTTTCGGCAGTTGAATAAGGTCGCTGTCAAGAACAAGTATCCTCTGCCAAGGATTGACGATCTTTTTGATCAGTTGAAGGATGCGAAAATATTCTCGAAGATAGACCTCAGATATGGGTATCACCAAGTGAGGATAAATGATGAGGACATCAACAAGACCACCTTTAGAACAAGGTATGGTCATTATGAATTCATAGTGGTGCCGTTTGGACTGACAAATGCACCTGTTGTTTTCATGTGCTTAATGAATGGAGTGTTCAGAGATTATTTGGACAAGTTTTTCATAGTCTTCCTGGATGATATCTTGGTGTATTCCAAGACAGAGGAAGAACATGAACAACACCTGAGAATGGTGCTGCAAGTGTTGAGAGAACACCGGCTGTATGAAAAACTGAGCAAGTGCTCATTTTACTAAAGGCAGATTCATTACTTGGGGCACATTATATCAAAGGAAGGGATCGTTGTGGATCCTGAAAAGGTTGAGGCCATTCGAGAATGGTTAGCGCCAAGGAATGTGGCAGAATTTAGACCTTTTATGGGTCTAGCAGGCTACTACATAAGGTTTATAGCCAGATTCTCAAAGATAGCTCACCCTATCACTTCCTTGCAAAGGAAGGAGAAGAAGTCCCAGTGGACTGAAGAATGTGAGAGCAGCTTCCAACGATTGAAGCAGCTACTAACTAGTGCTCCAATCCTGAAGATTGCAGATCCAAATAAGGATTACATAGTGTGGACAGATGCGTGTAAGGAGGGGCTGGGAGGAGTTCTCAACCAAGAGGGATTTGTAATTTGTTATGAGTCCTGAAAGCTGAAAGAGCATGAAAGGAATTATGCCACTCACGATTTAGAGCTAGCAGCAATCGTCCATGCCTTGAGGAAATGGAGACATTACCTCATGGGAAGGAGATTCAAATTAAGAATAGACCACAACGGTATGAAGTATTTATTTGATCAGCTGACTTTAAATGCGAGGCAAACTAGATAGCTGGAGTTTCTGTGCGAATATGACTTTGATATCAAGCATATCAAAGGGAAAGAAAATAAGGTGCCTGATGCACTCATCAGAAAAGTGCACGAATTACATGCTACAACCATTAGCATGTACCAGACTGAGATGAAAGATAGAACTTTGGAAGCTGCAAATATTGATTTGCAGTAAAAAAGTCTTGTAGCAAAGCTACAACAGCGTGAGAGACCACAGACCAAGGAAAGTTACACCTTGGGAACTGATGGTTTACTTCTGTATAAAAACAGAGTGTATGTACCCAATGTCCGAGAATTGAAGCTGGAAATTGTAAAGGAGATGCATAATGTGGCTTATGCTGGACATCCTGGATATCAGAAGACTGTGGCAGCAGTCAAAAACCATTATTTTTGGCCGGGTATGAAGAAAGAAATTGCTGAATACGTCGCTAGATGTATGGAGTGCCAGAAGTTTAAGGCTGAGCATAGACACCCAGCAGGGTTGTTGCAGCCTTTACCCATTCCTGAGTGGAAATGGAATGTGGTAACAATGGATTTTATCACCGGACTACCTAGAACCAACAAGCAACATGATTCAATCATGGTGGTGGTGGACAAGCTTACTAAAGACGCCCATTTTATTCCACTGAAAACCACCCACAGGGCAGCTGATGTTGTTGATATCTTTTTAAAAGAAGTTGCACGCTTGGACGTAATTCCTAAGACAATTGTGTCTGATAGGGACCCGAAATTCACCTCGAATTTATGGAAAGGACTGTTCAAAGATTCAGAATGAATCTGAACTTTAATACAGCGTATCATCCTCAGTTTGATGGTTAGACAGAGAGGGTGAACAGGGTAATAGAAGACATACTAAGAAGACTACCTGTATTTGGTAGAATTCGCCTACAATAATGGGTATCACGCATCATTGAAGATGAGCCCATTCGAAGAACTTTATGGAAGAAAGTGCAACACTCCAGTGAGCTGGGATAATCCCACTGACAGAGCAGTAGTTGGGCCTGAGCTACTCAAAGAGATGGAAGATCAAATGATAAAAATTAAACGGAATCTTAAAGCTGCCCAGGGTAGGAAGAAAAGTTACGCTGACAGTAACATAACCCATAGAGAATTCAAAGTGGGTGACCATGTTTTCCTGAAAGTTAAAACTAACAGAAGTTCCCTGAGGTTGGGAAGTTGCGCCAAATTGGCAGCAAGATTTTGTGGGCCATTTGAGATCCTGGAAAGGATTGGGCCAGTTGCATACATGCTTGCATTACTTTCTTCTATGACTGTACATAATGTGTTTCATGTTTCACTTCTTAAGAAATATGTACCTAATGCTAATCATGTTATCCATTGGAATGTGATTCAGGTGGAACCAGAAGGTGTCCTGTAAGTGCATTCTGTGTGCATATTGGACAGAAAAAGCAAACAGCTCCGGAATCAAGCCATAGAGCTTGTAAAGGTCCAGTGGACATGGTATGGTCCTGAGGACATGACATGGGAGCATGAAGAGGTTATGCAGGCAGAGTACCTGCATCTTTTTGAAAATTTTGAAAGGCTTTCAGAGACAGTGTGAGTTGCACTAAGGACCGTGCAGAAATAAGGGGAGGGGGATTGTAATGTCCCCAAGACCGAGCCCAGTTGTAATCTGATGTATGAAATGAATTTTAAATATGTGTTATAGGATGGTGAGACAAGTTTTTATAAGTCGGTGGGCTTATGTAATTGTTAGGTCAGAGAGCCTAAGGGTTGGAGGCCAAGGGCCTGATTTTATACTTGTATATATATGCAAAAACATTTAATAAAATTGTAAACACCACCAGGTGCAGACCGACCACGATGAATGAGTGAATGGGGACTAAGCATCCATAGAGTGGGCAAGGGATTAGGGGCTGGAAGGTGGAAAAAGGGGCTAAGTGTTTGGCATAGGGTGCTTAAGCCTAGAAATAATATTTTATTATTATTCCAAAAGAACATGTGCCATTTATGTTTTATCCTAAGTTTCTAACCATAAGGAAGGTAATGCATGCCAAGGAACAGATGTAGTTTCCAGGGCAACAAGTGTCAGCCCCGAATCATGCAAATAAAATGGCTAGGATGAGCCGCGGGAGGGAGCTCCTCCATTCCACCCGACTACCTGAGCGGGTAGGGAGCGCTAAACAATACAACCGACACAACCTCTACAAGAATACCTAGTGCATTCCTAAGAGTCGAGAATTCCATGTTGTCTTTGATAGTCCGTGCACATCCTCTATCCGACTGATCGAACCTATGCGTGGAGGCTCTGTCCCAAAGCCGTGACCCTGAACCATTCCGCCATTTTTGAAGTAGTTGGAAATCCTGTGTTTGGCTCTGTAAATCTGGGTGCACCTCTATTCTGTGAGCCGAGAAGCCTATGTTTGTTTATAAAGAGCCGGTTTCACCCTCCGTTCTGAGTCATGGAATTTGTGTCGACCCCTGCGGGAATTACTCATCATGCATTCCCGTGAACCATCACTGTGAGGCCTCGGGCCATTGTTGAGCATATTTGAGAGGCCGTGTTTGTATTTCCAGTTGGGTATGGTGACCACGCAGTGCTGGACTGCACGTGTCTTGATGGCCAAAGCGAGTTGTGATTGAGCCTGTGTGTGATCTCTCTCTAGGTGAGGGAGGTTGATCCAGATTATTTTCGACACGAAATGAGATCGGAGATATAATAAAGAAATGCATAGAGATATCACCGATATTCAATAATATAACAGAAATGTATCAAAGATGCAACCATAAACACAGATATACAGTAATGCATGATTTCTATNCTTATCTCTGAGAAGAGATGTGACGGCTACTCGCATTCGCAAGAAGATAATTACAATGAGGCTCTGAAGGACTTTTTACAATAAACAGGAATTCCAAAAGTCCTAGGCATCCAAAACCCCAACCCTAGGAGATGAAGCGCCAAAAGTCATGTTTGCCCCCTTTGGGTAAGTGAGTACATCAACTTCCCGGGGTCGTAACTTTTGCATACGATCTCCGTCTTAGGCGTGTGATAGCTCGTTGGAAAGGTATCGTATAGCGAGTCTTGGGTTTGTACCAATACTTATATCAACTTCTTTTTTCTTCTTTCATCTTCTCTTTTTCCTTTTTCCTTTTCTTCCTAACTGGATCTGTAATGTATAATCCATATTTTTCACAAATAGATTTTTGGTCAGGAAGATAGGACAGCTTAGATACAGAGTTTTGGACTTTCATATTTACACATAGTCCAATTAAAGCCTTAGTAATTATTGAGTAGATTTCTCCCCATGTGTACATTTCATAAGGAAGTTTGAATACTTCTTGCATTTTCAAGTATTCTACAAATTTACTTGGTATGGCTGCCAAGTATACTTGTTTCCATAGAAGGTTTTGACTGTCTTGGACTTCAAATATTCTTTGAGTCCAGTCTTTATGAAATTCTTCAAATTCTGACATCTTTCTGCATTTCATTATCAGCTAGTTCAGATTCTGTCCCATACCAATGCTCTAAGATTGCAGTGGTTAGAGAACCTATCATGTTATTTTGGGGGCTTCCATCAGTATGGTAAACAATGTCCCCTTGTTCATCTCTGAGAACTTCAGCCTCCATCTTTGCAATCATAATAGTAGAAGATATTACTTCCCACCATTTATTTAGAGTGCCCGTGAAGCATTGAATGATAGATTTGCATGCTTCTATTTCTGTTTTGCCTTTCATGCACATAATTTTGTAAGAAACATACATTCTATCAATCATTTGTCTGATCTGGGCAACAAACAAACTATCTATGTTCCATTCTTGGAACCAATCTTCAACAAAGGTCTGAGATTTAGGCAATCTACCTTTTCCAATTAGGTCTGGGGCTGATGGTTTGTTGGTATCATGTGGAATGTTCTCATATGCAGCATTTTGGATAGTAACCAGAGAGAGATGTTCTTTACTAAAGAGTTATGGGATATCATTTTTTGAAGAAGACTCTGGTTTGTTAGATTTTGAGGTACTTTCTTCTGTAGGAAAATGGTGAGGAAATATTTTTTGGATTACTGTCTCAGAAGGTTTATATACATGAGACAATATTGAAATAGAGGGATTTGGAAGGATGAATGAATCAATGATAGGTTTATTAGGGTTACTATCCTTCTGTTTAATTTCTGTCAAAGTCTTTCCCATCTTAGAGAAAGCATGTCCCAATCCTTCCATAAGTTCTTCATGGTTTCTTAAGGACTCTCTAGATTTGCTTGATATTTCACATAAAGCAGAGTCCATTTTATCCTTTACATCTGTGACCTTTTCTTGAATCTAATTTACAGAATGGACAATAGTATTTGTTGAAACTTGTAGATATATGATTTGTCCTTTTCTGGCATAATCATTGGTCACAAAGGTATGTGTGGCCATGCCTCTTAAGGCAGTATTGGTCCAATTTATTTGTTCAGATACATACTGAACTCTTTTATCAATCCCGGAAAGCTGGATAGCTTCCTTAGACAACAGTAAAGAAACTGCTTTTACTTGTCGATTATTGTCTTCAAGGAAAATGCCCTTGAAGGGTGGAAAAGTAGAATTAGATTCTACAACTTGGCCTTCGATACTTTTCCACTTGTGTTTGGGAAAGACATCAGAGGTTTCTCCCATGATCTGTACTAAAACCTTATAATTTATTTTCTTCCATTCGAAGAAAGAAATCCATATGTTGTTGTCAGATATATATTTTTGCAAGTCATGAGATAGTTTCAGTTTTTCACAGTCTCACACAGTTGTATTAAATTCATTAGTCTCAGGATTTGTAAACAAATCCTAGTTCAACATCTTCTTGATCCATTTTTCCTCTATAGAGCCCTTCTGGCATCCTTTCATAACTGAATGAAATTTGTGTATTTCATCCACAAGAGGTCTTCGAATGTCATTAGGTAAGGGATTACAAAATCTGCAGTCTGGAATAACTTGGTCAGATTGTTCTATATACCCTAACCCATATTTAGGTGTGTCAGGAGGTCTCATGTCTTTGTATACATCTTGCAGTCTAGGATCAAGTGTCTCAATAGTAGGCATGTAGTGAATCATTAAACAAAATGCAGGTTCAGAAGTGGATGTAATACTATCTACAGTATTATTTACAGATCTTACACAGACTGAAGAATCCATTGGAAGTAGTAGAGATTACTATAACTGCATAGGAAAGAAGGGCTTTTAGTCTTGTGTCTTCCCTAAAGAAGATTAGACAGGCTCCTGGCCGACTGCTCAGGCAGAAACTAGTAACTCTGTCAGGTGGTCGCAGTAGTGGAAACTATGCCTTTAAAGAGCCTGAGACCACTGATACGGACTCAGAGATGTGTTGCAAGAGTGGAAACCCTGCCTTTAAAGGGCCCAAGACTCTTGATACGACACTGGATTCTTATCACACATAGATAAATATGCACACAATCTATAAAACAGAGTGAATAGATTTTATCAGATCGAAGAGTCTGATATCATACTCGGCTCGAAATGAAGTGCATGGATCTGATACCATTTGTAAGATGCTATCTCGAACATCTTGTCAGAGGCCTCCTCTGTCAGAGAATGAATCTTGATGATCAAATTTGTCTCATGCGCAATCTCCTCTTTTCATCTGGTCTTCTAATTTCTGCTACTCTCGACAGAACCAATATCGTCGGGTTAACCGCTATACTCTGCCCCCTTGCGAACCCCACCACTTGGACTCCACCAAGATTTTACGGCCTTATGTGAACCCTATAGTTGGTCTCCAGCACCTCTCTGCACCTACCACTGCCCTTAGCGGTCTCCTTGCCTAGCGGGAATTACTACCAGTGTTCGACAGACGACTCGACAACCAACCACGAGTGAACCTTATCTCCGGATGAGTGAACTTCGACAAGTAGTACCAAGGAACATCGATTGCAAATACAGGCAAATAAACAAGATCACAATGTGCACATGTTACAGAGACAATAGTCAAATTTCAGAGATAAACACATATGCGGAAGAATTCTTTATATTAATATTCAGAGCATGAATGCCAGGGTATTACAACTATGTGCAGGATGCATAGAACAAGAGCAGGATGCTCGTATTCGCTCACACTCACAAAATTACTTACAGACTTAGAATGACACAAAGCTTCAGACAGAAGGGAATCTTAGAGACTCAGACTGACTAACACTCTAACTCTCTATGAAAGTTCCTCCTCAAGAATGAACTCTCATCCTTCATTTATACAAATTTGTGAAGGAAGAGTCATCATGAAGAAAAGACTCGAAAAGACTAATACTCCTATATGTCGACCACTCAATCTTTCTTTATGGATTCGGCGGATGTATTCGTGCAAGAATCTTCGACCAAATCATAAGATTTATTTGATATCAACGGAAATTAGATGAAACAGTAGTCTGACGGGGTAGTCATGCAAGATTCCCCTATCAAAGGACAAAAATAACATGAAATAAAGAAGAGGATCTTGGAAATGTGGGTCAAACCACACCAAAAGTCGGAGAAGTGCTCCGAGTTTCCAAGATGCTCATTATTACATGAGGACAATAATTACATAGTGGATGTTTGATACAGTAAACCCACTAAAACCTGAATGACACCACTGTTGGTCATTAAGACATGAATTTATTACACTGTGGAGTTAGTTTCGTCAACCCACGAAAACCGACTGTCACAGTCTGTCTGGCAGTAAGACAATCTTCATCATTCTACTGGATGGTCATGGAAGTCGCAAAATGTATAAGGATCCCAATGTTGAGTATATTCTTCTTTGTATAGTTTCAGATCCTCATTGCTCAGGACCCTCCGAGGAGAATGTCTCATGATGGTGCCTCAAACATCAACACTCCATCTCAACGAGGGAGATATTCTCTGCCACACCAAGCTTGTATCGGAAGTATACAAACTTCACTCTGGAAAATAGCTTGGTTAGAATGTTTGTAGTCTTCTCATCATTAGAAATGTACTAAAGTCTAATAGCTCCTCTCTGCACCATATCTCGTATATAATGATATTTAATCTCTGCATTATTTGACTTGTCATGATAAAATGGATTCACTGATAGTCTTACACAACTTTTATTGTCACAGTGAATCAATGTAGGCTCAAGCATCTGACCAAATAAATATTCAAGGAGATTTCGAAGCCATACTGCTTCGCAGACTACCACACTAGCTGATATGTACTCTGGCTCTGTTGTATTGAGAGATACAAAATTCTACTTCTTGTTAAGCCAAGAAATCATAGCAGAACCCAAGCTAAAGAAACAACATGAAGTGCTCTTTCTATCCAATGCACTCCCTTCCCAGTCAGAGTTTGTATAGCCATGTAACATTACTTCTCCACCTAAGAAGTAGTTGACTCCATACCCAACTATACCACATAGGTACCTCAACAAATGATTTTCAGCAACCCAGTACAATTTCCTTGGTTCACTCATGAACTAACTCAATGCGCTCACAACAAAACATATATATGTCCTGGTGTTCACCAAATAAATTAGGGACCCAAATAGCTCTTTGTAAATCGTAGGGTCCACTAAATTTGAGTATGAAGTTTGCTTATTCAACTTCTTCAAATTTGATATCATGGGTGTGGCCATGGACTTGTAGTCCATCATCCCAAACTTCTTCAAGATCTCTACTCCATACTCTCTTTGTGAAAGGAAAATCTCATCAGATCTTTGCCACACTTATAACCCCAAGAAGTAGTGCATTACATCCAAGTATTTCATTTCAAACACATAAGTCAACTCCTTCTTGCACTGATCTATCAAGTGTTTTTCCCCAGTAAGGAATAGATCGTCAATGTATAGTACTAGAATCTGATGTTCATCACCATCAAACTTATAGTAAAGGTTGGGATCCGCAACACTTTTGTTGAATCCCAAGCTTAACATGTATCCATCAATTCTCGAATACCATGCATGGGGAGACTACTTGAGTCCATATAATGCTTTATTTAGTCCGCACACGTGGGACTCTTTCCCATGGATAAAAAATCCTTGAGGTTGTTCTATGTATACCTCTTCCTCAATCATACCATTTAGAAACACAATATTTACATCCATCTGATGTAATTTCCAACCCATTATAGAATCAAGAGAAATAATGGTACAAATAGAAGTATACTTGGCCAAAGGAGAAAATGTTTCCTAGTAGTATATTCCTTCTTTCTCAGAGAATCCATTGGCCACAAATTTGACTTTGTATTTATCAATGATGCCATATGCAACATGCTTAAGCTTGTAAAGCCACCTGGAAGTCACCACATAATTCCTTTTAGGTCTCAGAACAATCTCCCATACATCGTTTTTCTCGATGGATTGGTACTCCTCCATTATGGCATCTTTCCATACTTGTTGATTTGTAGCTTCCTTAAAACTGGAAGGTTTTTCATTAGTAATGTGACTCATCAACGCCATGTAACTAGAGAATCTGTGTGGTTTCTTACTCTCCTTGAAGGTCCCATGAGGAGCAACATGTTTCTTTTTCTCCTGCAGAGTATTACGAAGCCAAGTTGGCTTCCCTTTGAATATTGGAACATCTCTAAGCCCATCCACATGCTCTGCTGGCTCTTCTAAATCTTCCTCCCTCTGACCATATAAAGGGTGAATATCTAGAGTAGAGTGAACTATGTCACTAGGATCCTTTTTCTCCTCTTCTACAACAACATCCATGTGAGACTCTCTAGATCTCTCTAAGGTTGCCTCCTCATCGAATGTCTCATATCTTGCCTAGAAGACAAAGGAAACTGAATATATTTCGTGGATGGAAAAGTGTTATCATGGAATAAAGACTCCAACATAGAGAATGCTAGGGTTATGGGAAGTCGTGAAGGAAATTTGTATAGACTACTAGAACAAAATGAAGAATCTCTCGTACATGACGAAGTAAATCCAAATGAGATTTTTCATAGAAGGTGCACTCATATTAATTATCAAGCATTACCTTTTCTCAAAAATATGGTTAAAGGAATACTAGAATTGCAGTCTACACATGAAGGAATTTGCAAAGGATGCGCTCTTGGAATGAATATCAAGAAACCATTTCCAAGTAGAAACAATAGATCTAAGGAGATCCTAGATCTAATATACTCAGATGTTTGCGGTCCAATGCCAGTCAGATATCTAGGAGGATCTCTTTACTACATAATCTTCATAGAATATTATTCAAGAAAGACTTAGCGATACTTACTAAATACAAAGGACGAAGCATTCAACAAGTTTCAAGAATTCAAAGTAGAAATAGAAAACCTCACGAACAAGAATATGAATACATTAAGAACAAATAATGGAGGAGAATACACATCAAAGGAATTATTTGCATTTTGTAAATCAACAGGGATTAGGAGGGAGGTGATTGTTCCTCATAATTCTTAACAAAATGGTGTAGCAGAAAGAAAGAACAGATCTATTGAAGAAACCCTAAAATCCTTCCTAAATGATCAAGGTCTGTCAATGTTCTTATGGGGAGAAGTAGCAATGACAACAATATATGTACAGAACATAAGTCCTCATCATATATTGAAGGACATGACACTATAAGAATCTTTCTCACGTAAGAAACCTAATGTGGAAAACCTAAGAATATTTGGATGTCCTCTTTACTCTCACATTCCCAAGGACAAAAGGAATAAACTAGAACCTTCAGGAAAGAAATGGATATTCATGGGATATAACAATTCATCCAAGGCTTATAGTATATATATTCTAGAACAACACAAGATTGAAGTCAGCAGAGATGTAACATTCAATGAAAATACGGCCTTCAAGAAATCCATATAAGAAACTATAGAAAAAGAAGAGATTGAATAACCTAATGAAGAAAACACAGAAAACAAAAAATGACGAAAATGAACAACCTGATCATTCTATGGAACCATGTGAAAACATTGATTTAGATATTGTACCTATGACCAAGAAATGACCATCTTGGCTTGAAGCTACCTTAAAAGACGCAAAAAGACTCAAGGTTCTAGAAGGAACATTCTGAAAGAGTAAAATACCTAAAAGATTCTCAAGTTATGCAACATATATGACGAAGCTTCTAGATGAAGAACCTACCACATTTGAAGAAGCAGTTCAAAAGGGACAATGGAAAGAAGCTATGAAGGAAGAACAATAATCCATTATGAAAAATGAGGTATGGGAAATTGTACCTAGACCTAAATAAAAATCAGTGGTAACTTCAAAATGGGTATACAAGATCAAACATGTAGTAGACAAAAGCGTGGATAAATACAAGGAAAGATTCATAGCTAGAGGGTTCTCCCAGAAGGAGGGAGAATATTATGACGAAACGTTTGCTCCGGTGGCTAGATATACTTCCTTCACAACTATAATATCTCTTGTCGCTTCCATGGGATGGAACTTACATCAAATGGATGTAAAGACATCTTTCCTCAATGGAGCAATTGAGGAAGAAGTATATATTGAACAACCTCAAGGGTTTGAGGTACATTCCAAAGACACTCACCTTTTCATATTAAATTAAGCTCTATATAGACTCAAGCAAGCTCCAAGGACTTGGTATTCCAGAATGGACAACTATCTAATGAGACTTAGTTTCTGCAAGAGTCACGCAGATCCAAACCTTTACTATAAAGTCATGGACAATGCACCTGTAATTCTACTACTATATGTTGACGATCTATTCATAATAGGTGAAGAGTCTCTCATCATCTAGTGCAATAAGGAACTAACTTTTGGATTTGATATGAAGGATATTGGTCTCATGCATTATTACTTGGGAGTAGAAGTATGGAAAAATCATGGTGAAGTATTCCTTGGACAAGGAAAGTACACAATAAATATCCTTTAGAAGTTTCAAATGATGGATTGTAAGTCCATGAACACTCCTATGAATATGGATATAAGAAAAGTGAAAGATCCAAATTCTGATCCAGTGGATCCATCTCTATACCGACAACTAATTGGGTCATTGATGTATTTGGTAAATACTAGAACATACATTTTCTTTTCCGTGAATACACTAAGCCAGTTCCAGGTGGAACCGAGACATGAGCATTGTATAGCTGCAAAGCATGTCTTAAGATATATTCGTGGGACAATAAACTATGACTTGAGATATACCGCATCCAGTGACATACAACTTCATGGATTCATAGACTCAGATTGGGCAGGAAGTACATAAGACAAAAAGAGTACTTCAGGTATGTGTTTCAGATTGGGCTCCAATATGATATCTTGGAGCAGCAGGTAGCATAAGTCTGTCGCACTCAGCACAACAGAAGCAGAATATATCGCAGCATGTGAAGCATGCATAGAAGAAATATGGCTAAGGAATTTAATCTCCAATTTATTTGATTAGATTCCAAAATCGACCATAATACATTTTGATAATCAGAGTTGTATAAGATTATCAGAACATCCCGTGTTTCATGAAAGGTCGAAACACATTGAGATCAAATACTACTTTATTCAAGAGAAAGTCCAGGAAGGAGAGGTAAATCTCAAGTATATTCTCACATATGAGAAGACAAAGGACATCCCGACAAATCCTTTATCCATAATAAAGTTTGCATATTTCCGAGAGAAGATGGGGATCGTGGAAATAAATCTTGTAGCTGAAAGGGAAGAAGTGACTCTCCAGGTTGGGAGGGAGCACTGAAAATATTACTAAAAGCATTTATTGAAAATTAGTCCAGCTTCGTAAGATTCTTTCCTCTTCGGAAAGTGGATTGAGATTTCTGACGGACAACAATTTCCCATTGTGGTTAACATGGGAAATGGTCCATATTGTTGATGTATCATAGACAATGACTTCCCATTGTGGTTAACATGGGGAGTGGTCTAGGAAAGTCTCTCCTCTTGAGGGTTACTGAAGAATACTGGCCCGTCTCGCGGGACATCGATTTCTCATTGTGGTTAACATGAGGAATGGTCCGTTTTGGAGGCTGATACAGAACAATCTTTCCCTCTTGTGGTTAATAGAGGAAATAGTTCAGACAATCATTCCTTAGGGTGTATTCATTCTCTCTAGGTTGCACTTTGTTTAGTGCCAGAGGAATGGCCCAGGTTGGAGAATGGTCCAGGCTCAACAATCAGGGACAAGCATTCCATACGAAAGATTCATTCCCTCCAGGTTACACTTTGTTTAGTGTCAGAGGAATGGCTCAGGGTGAGGAATGGTCCAGGATCATAAATCATAAGAATCATTCTTCCTTGTTTGAGAAGACCCATCATTGATGTTCTACACTGAGGGAATATATTCTTTTAGATCTCACAGATGTGAGTGAGATATTGGCCGAGATGATTCAGTGTATTTTTGACGATATTTTCTATGCAGGTTGATAAAAGATGATCGTTATGGAGACTGCTTATCTCCATACAATAGAGATATGCTACTGTGGTGGATATGTTCCACTATTTGTGACTATGTGTCACTGTTTGAGTAGTTTTGTACTATCGTGGATAAACGCAGTTGTGTTGTATCAATTGAGTGCTCGTGATGCTACCAGTTGAATGGTCTGTTTGTGCTCAAGACCATACCTCCCTAGCTAGGAGGGAGTTTTGATATTATGGTAGCTTCAGGAGGTATGAACCTCTATTGTGACCTTTTGACAGGATCAAAATGCTCCAGAAGGAAGATAAGAAATGAAGGAAACCCTAGATGAGATGTCAAATGAAGATAGATAATTAATATGAATTAATTAGTGAGGAATACTATAAATAGAGGATGTCAGTCTCCCATTTGACACATTCTCATCATTGCAGAAGTCACTTGTGCGCATTGCAGGATAGCAGTATTGTGCGGAAGTTCTGGGAAAGGTGTTTCGTGAGTTTTGGGTCGGGCTATCTGATAAGATTTAGTTACTTTCTTGCTTGGTGCATTAGCCTTTCTTTGCTATTGATTGCTACCAGGATTCCTCTGTAAAGGTCAAGGTGCTTGGAGGGTGGCTTCGGCCTATGGTTGGGTGACAATAAGTGATATTGTTAATGGTAAAATGAGCACACTCTTTCATATTCTAACAAGAAGAGTAACAAAAACCATCACAGTAGCAGCCACAACCGTAGAGACAGTAGCAGCAGGAAGAAGGACTCAGTGATATGAACAATTCAGGTAGTCACAGTTCACCTAGAGGCGAAGACATATCTTCACAAAGTGGGGAGGAAGACAATCAGTTGAGAAGATTCTCACAACTGGTTTGTCTCCCTAAGAGGTATAGAGGCTATTCCCTAATGAGTAGCATTTCAAATGTCATAGAACCCATGAGTTTTGATGAAGCAAATGAACATGATGAATGGAGAAATGCAATGGAGGAAGAATATGAATCTATAATGAAAAACAATACTTGGGAATTGAATGAATTGCCTAAACATAAGAAGCCCATTAGATGAAAATGGGTATACAAACCCAAGTTTAAATCAGATGGTAGTATAGATAAATATAAGTCTAGACTGGTGGCAAAGGGGTATTCACAAACAACAAGTATTGTTTATGATGAAACATTTGCACCAGTAGCTAAATTGAATACTATCAGATTGTTAATTGCTTTAGGTACAAAGTATCATTGGAAGCTACACCAATTAGATGTTAAATCTCCATTTTTGAATGGTGAGTTAAATGAGGAGGTTTACCTTACTCAACCTGAAGGGTTTGTGGAACAAGGGAAATAACACTTAGTGTGTATGTTAAAGAAAGCATTGTATGGACTAAAACAGACACCTAGGTCATGGTACGAGAAGATAGACTTTTTCTTTCTTCAACAGGGTTTTATGAGGAGCAAAAGTGATCCAAATCTGTATACAAAATTTGATGAGAGGGGTATATAGTATCGATATCATTACATGTTGATGATTTGATAATTACAGGCAATGCAGAAAAATTAATTGATGAAATCAAGGAGCAGTTGTCAAAAGTTTTTGAAATGAAAGATCTTGGTGAGTTACATTACTACCTATGTATTGAAGTTTGGAGAAATACAGGCCAAAATTTTGTTTGTGAGAGTAAGTATGTCAGAGAAGTACTTAAAATATTTAAAATGGATCAATGTAAGTCTTCTACTATTCCCATGCAATAGAATGTGAAACTTTCTTGTGATGATGGTTCGAAGGAGGTGAATGGCACTATGTATAGACAAATGGTGGGTAGTTTGAATTATATCACCACAACTAGACCTAATATTGTGTAATGTCCCCCACCTCTTAGAGAGGTAATGAGGAGACTCAGTGGCCTGGGCACCCCCACTAGGTCATAGTCTCACACTGAAGGGGGGGAAAGTCAAGAAGTTAAAAGTTATATTTTTAAGTTGACTTAAGAAAGGAAAAGGAAAGGTATAAAAGATAACTCAACAGAAGAATAGAAGATTAACCCTCAGAGTTAACCTAACTCAACAGAGAATTAGAAGGAAAAGTATAAGTAAGAGGCTAGGGTGCACCTATTACTCATTCTAGTTTTGGATTAACATTTGCTATTGCTCTTGAGCATTCAGTTTGGGGGTTTGCTGTACAAACCCTTGTGAG
>JASDQU011248212.1:16354-27814 GCA_032191745.1 Picea mariana | reverse complement strand
GCACTATGTGTGTGCCTCTGTAATATCCAATACAATTTCTCGGGCCATTTTTAGAGTCTTGATCTCAAATTCAATTGGAAAGATAGGTTCTTTGCCAAAGACTAGGTGATAAGGAGAGTAGCCAATAGTGTTACGCCATGTTGTGCGATAGGCCCATAAGGCATTTGGAAGCTCGGCTGCCCAATTTTGATGGTTTGTTGAGACTATTTTTTTCAAGATGGCCTCCAAGACTTTATTGGTACTTTCCACTTGTATGTTTTCCTATGGGTGATATGGGGAGATAACTCTATGTTTAATGTGATAATTGCATAGAGTGGCCGAGATTTTATGTGTTGTAAACTGTGACCCTCCGTCAGTGATTACTTATGTGGGTAATCCATAGCATAAAAGTAATTCAAAGAGGAATTTAATGACTCCTTCCTCAGTTGTGTTTGGCAAGGCTACTGCTTCTACCCACTTGGTCATATAGTCTGTTGCAACTAGTATATAAGCTTTATGGTTTGATTTTGGGTTGAAGGGGCCAACACAATCCAATGCCCATCTCTCAAAAGGTTTTGCCACCACTTATGCTTGTAGGGGAAATTCATCAGCTTGTCTTGGTCGACCCATTCTCTAAAAATTGTCGCAGGCCTAGAAATACCTCTTTGCATCTTTGAATATTGAGGGCCAATAGTATCCCATCTGTAAAACCTTATTCCCAATTCTGCGGTCTGCAAAATGTCCACCACARGGCTCATCGTGACCTACCTTCAAGACATCGTAAWTTTCATCATCTCTGACACATCTTTGGATCTGAAGATTAGACCCTATGTGGAAAATATATCCACCAATCCAAGTGAACCGTGCGTTGCGCYGAACGATTAATTTCCTTTCTCTTCATGAAAAGTGTGCTGGTAGTTTCCCAGCTGCCAGATAATTTTCCACATCAGCATAGTAGGGMATCTTAATAGTGACAGCGAACAATTGTTCATCTGGAAATTGGTCTTCAACTGTCAAAGATTTATCTATTTTGGGTACGTGAGACAAGAAATATGCAACGATATTCTTTCTTTCGGGCCGATCCTTAATGGTGATGTTGAATTCCTGCAATAGCAAMAACCATCGAGTAACCCTTCCATTAGTAATTGGTTTGTTAGSTAAATATTCGATAGCARAATTATCAGTATATAGAATAATTGGATAGCCTATTATATAGTGGYGAAATTTATTAATAGCATGTATAATGGATAAAAATTCTTTTTCTGTTACTGTGTAATTTAATTTGACAAGAGTAAGATTTTTTCTAATAAAATAAATATCATAAGGTTTCGTGTCTTCTTCATGTCCAAGGACATCACCTATGGCGATATCTGATGCATTTGAAGAGATGTGAAATGGTAATTTCTAGTTTGGTCCTCTCAGCACCGTTGCTATTGAAACTAACCTCTTAAGTTCTGTAAAGGCAACATCACATTTATCAGACCACTGAAATTCCACATTACCAGTTAAATCATGTAAAGGTGCAGCTATTCTTGAAAAAATTTCTATGAATCTACGATAATATCCTGCACAGCCAAGGAAACTACGTACCTCGGTTTGTGTACGAGGTGTAGGTAAATTAAGAATTACCTCTATTTTTGCTAGATCTACCTTGATCCCATCTGCAGAAACATAGTGTCCTAGTACCACACCTTCAATCATCATCATATGCCATTTCTCATGACTCAAACATAGCCTGGTAGCAATGAATCGTTCTAGTACCTTCTCCAGATTGCTTAAAGCTTGATCGAAGTCAGTGCCATAAGGGGTGAAATCGTCCATGTAAAATTTAATCCCTTCATTAATAAAATCATAAAATATGCTTAAAATAGCCCTCTATAATGTAGTTGGAGCATTACATAATCCAAAGGGAAATACTCGATATGCAAAGGTACCCCAGGGACATGTAAATGTAGTTTTATCCTGGTCTTTCAGAGCAATATGAATCTGATTATAACCGTTGAAGCCATCTAGGAAGGAGAAAAATTGCTTCCCTGCTAAAGTATCAAGGACCTAATCAAGAAAAGGTAGGGGAAAGTGGTCCTTCTGGGTAGATTTATTGAGTTCTCTATAGTCTACAGAGATTCGCCACTTCCCATTCTTCTTAGGGATGACTATCAATGGAGAGACCCACCAACTATCTGAAATAGGATAGATGAAATATACAACCAACAGTTTTTGTAATTCTTCTTTAACAATGTCCCTGAGATGAGGATTCAATATTCATTGGGGTTTTCGGATGGGCTGGGCATCCTTTTCAATATAGATATGATGTGTACAGAGTTGGGGATCAATGCCCTTCATGTCGGGATACTCCCAAGCAAAAGCCTATTGATATTTAGAAAGGATCTGAATCAATTTTTGTTGTCATTGCTCATTCAAATTGGCATTAATATTCAGAAATTTTCCTGGTTCAATTTCAACCAGAATGTTGTTATGGACAGTAGTAGTGGGAATCTATTTTTCCATCAATTCTTCCAAAGGATCTCCCTGTGCTTCATTATCTAAAATAGCTTTTAGCATTTGACATGTTGGGTTGCTTACCACAGTTGGATTGTTAATGAAGTTGTTGATCACATCATCTTCTAGTTGATTTTTGAGCCCAAGAGATTTTTCCAGTGTGAGAGGAGATCGTAGGTTTTCTTTTAGATATCTAGGTGGTTGCAATTGCTGAGGTATGATAGGCATACTTGGTTTGGATGGAGGATATAAGAAAAGGTTCTTTATAGAACTTCCTATAGCAATTTTCATGTTTCCTGTGCAACATCCTATGTATGTATCTATTGTTGCTAGCCACGGTCATCCCAATATCAATGGGTGTCCATCGAGTCTACTTATTGGGTTGATAACTAGAAAATTAGTTGGGTATTCCCGGGAGTCGACCGAAATTGCTATGTCTTATAATGTGTTGATTGGTTTAACCACTGATCTATCAACCAGTTCTAACATAGTTGAAGTAGGTTTGAGGGAGGTGATACCGAGGACATTACAGGTCTCGATGGTCAGAATATTGATGGCTTCCCCCAAATCTATCAATGTATTTGGAAAAAAATAACCATGTATCTGAACCGTTACCACGGAATTCCCTAGGTATGTATATTTGACTGGATCTTACTTGCCTAGAATAAGATCAGACAAAGTTCCTACCACATGAACAGTTGATGGATTCTTAGTTTTCTTTTCGGGTTTCTTCCCACATAATTCTTTGATTGTTTTTTCACAAATAGGAATATCTTGTAAAGCCTGTAGGAGTGGGATTTTAACACAGATTCTTTAGTTCTCCGAAAATATCAAAGTTAGGATATACAGCTGGTTTTTTTATCTTTAGCCTCTCAGGAAATGAGAGAGGAGAAATTATTTCTTCATCGGGATTTTGTTGCTCAACTGTGTTTTCCCCTTGTTTTGCTTCTTCTATTATGACCATAGTCAATGGTTTTATTGTTGGTTGTTTATCATTCTCATTCTCATGTTCTTGATGAACGTTGCTTCCCTCAGGAAAATTACATGCCCTGATATCAACCGGAGTTCGTTGCACTCTACAGAGTTGATTTCACTCTCCAAATTATCGACAATTTGTACGAGTTGGACTGGTCTGTTATTAGGATTCAGGTTGGGTTGAGATGGTAATTGAGGGTGCATTTGAGGTTGAGGATTTTGGGGTAATTGAAGTGGATCCATTCCCATGGGTTGATTGGTCAATCCCATGGGGCGCTGCCAGTTTTGATTCCAATTGGGGGCTTGGGCAGCTGTGTTAGTCCACTGTGAAGGATAGGGGTTATTACTTGAATTTTTCCAAAATGGGCTAGGGTATTGCAGGTTAGACCAAGTAGGATTAGAAACTGGTTGATTTGTGATGCAGGAGCATCATTGGCAAGCACGCAGAGGCAGGACCACTCAACATGTGAGAGTTCTTCCAGAAATTCAACGTTGACAGTTGCAACCGATTTCGAAATCCGCCTTCACCCAGCACCGGAATTCACCTTTGGAGGCACGCTTGAACCGGTGTCGAATTTTACCCTTTGAGGCAAGTTTTGAAATTGTAAACAGAGTAGGAGTTTCCACTTCGGCTCTGGAATGCGACTACACTAAGATAGGGTAGGATGAATTTTAGAGTAGGAAAGTAGCTAGGGGAAACCCTAGGAATATTTTTAAGTTAAGTAGAAGTTTGTACGCCCAGTTGGGGGGAGCTGTAATACAGAGAGAAATTAGTTGTAAGAGAGAACTGCGAGTTAGCAGGAGATGTCATTTTTTTGAGCTACTGTAATTTTGAATGTATTATGTAGCCATTGGGCACTTGTGAATAGAATAGAAAGGAAAATTGATCCAAATGTATGGTGTGTGGACCTGTGTGTTCATTCGAAGGGTTCCAGTTTGGAAGAAGAAGAGCCATTTTGGCTCCGGAACCAGAAGATCCTGACTGGGAGGTCGTGCAGCCTTAAGAGGGATAGGGGGTCTGCATCAGGTGGTATCAGAGCCTAAGTTTTTCGTTTGTAGACTTCAGGTGAAGGAGGAAAAGAAGGAGACAAAGAACTCAAATCTGTACTCTGTGTGTGACAGATAGCCGACATAATGTCGCCAAGAAGACGAGATTCACATTTATCCAACCGTGTTGTAGAGAGGGAGATGCGATAGCTTCATGCCTGATTGGAAACAATGGAAGCAACATAGAGAAGAGCACCTGACATTGGGGATGTCACTGATGCAGAAAGTGAAGAGGTTGAGGTTGAAGAAGCTGTAGGAGAGGATGCTGCAGAAGAACGTTTGTTGAGAGCAGTTGCCAGATTGGGAGGCAGAGCTAAGATAGAGGTCCCCATGTATGAGGGAAATCTAGATGTTGAATAAATGTTGGACTGGATAACAACCATGTACAAACACTTTGACTATGAAGATTTCAATGAGGAGAAGAAGGTGAAGCAGGAAGTCACTAGGCTAAAAGGGCATGCAGCACTATGGTGGGATGAACTGTAGGCTGAGAGGAGAAGTAAAGGCAAACAGAGGATAAATAGTTGGGACAGGATGGTAGCCAAACTAAAGGCTAAGTTCATACCCAAAGACTACCATATCAATTTGTTCAGGAAGCTACAGAACCTGAAACAGAAAGGGATGACAGTTAAGGAGTACACCGAGGAGTTCTACCAGCTGAACATCAGAACTGGACAAAGGGAGAGAGACGAAGAGAAAGTCGCCAAATATATAAATGGCTTGAGATATGATATCTAGGACGAGCTCAGCATGGTGTCAGTCAGGACTGTGGAAGATGCTTATCAATTTGTGCTGAAGGCAGAGGAGAAGCTGGCCAGAAAACATAACCAACGAGGAAGAGGTAAAAGCTCGGTACCAAGAAAAAGCAAGGGATTTAACCGTGATAGAGCACATCAGTCTAAGGACAAGGCTGAGGAACCACACAATCACTCAAAATGAGGAGGAAGTTCATGAGGGAGACAAAGTGGTGGAAGAAACTCTTCTAGAGGAAGAGGTAGAGGAGGAGTAAGGTGCTATAACTGTGGAAAGATAGGGAACATGTCTTGGGAATGTCCCGAGAAGAAGAAGGAAGGAGGAGAAGCTCACATTTCAGAAGCATGGCGAAGAGATGTTGAGGCAGAAGGAGCAGAGGATGGAGCATCCCTGATGTTGAGAAAAGTTCTCTTAAAACCAGAGGTAGAAATTGAAAACCCAGTGCAGAGAAACAGTCTCTTCAGGATAGCTTGCAAGACTAAGGACAAAGTATGCAAGGTGATCATTGACAGTGGGAGTACGGACAACCTAGTATCCACAGAGATGGTGGAGAAATCGGAGCTAAAGAAAACTGCGCATCCAAGGCCATACAAAGTCTCATGGCTGCAAAAAGGACACCAGGTAATGATCACTAAACAATGCCTGGTTGAAATTAAAATAGGAGGATATAAGGATGAAATCCCATGTGATGTAATTCCCATGGACGTATGCCACATTTTGTTGGGAAGACCATGGTAGTTTGATAGAAATGTCATTCACGATGGAAGGAAGAATACATATACATTGGAGAAGAATGGTAGGATGCATATGTTGCTGCCAATGGAGGAGAAGAGAGCGAAAGAGGAAGCCAACACAAGCATACTTCTCATGAGTGGGAAGGAACTCCTGAAAGAAGTCAAGGAAGAACAGGAGATGCAACTCGTTGTGGTGAGGAAGCCCAAAGTCATCCTTACGAGTACATCAATGGATGATTTGCTTGAAGAAGTTCAGGAGTTGCTGGATAATTTTGCTGATATAGTGGTGGATGAGCTGCCAAACTCATTGCCACCCATCAGGAGTATTAGTCATCATATCGACTTGATACCAAGAGAAAGCCTACCGAACAAGGTAGCGTACAGATTAATACCTCGAGAAAATGAGGAGGTGAAGAACCAAGTCCAAGAATTGTTGGATAAGGGTTTGGTCAGAGAAAGTTTGAGCCCATGCGCAGTACCAATTGTGTTAATCCCAAAGAAAGATGGAGGATGAAGAATGTGCATAGACTCGAGAGCCATCAACAATATCACCATCAGGTACAGATTTCCTTTACCGAGAATGGATGATTTAATGGATTGCTTAAGTGGAGCAAATTTATTTTCTAAGATAGATCTGAAAAGTGGATATCACTAGATCATGATGAGAGAAGGTGATGAGTGGAAAACAACCTTTAAGACGAATGAAGGTCTGTATGAGTGGTTGGTTATGCCATTTGGCTTGATGAATGCCTCGAACACTTTTATGAGGCTGATAAACGAAATTCTAAAGGATTTCATTGGCAAGTTCGTGGTTGTATATCTGGACGATATACTGATCTTTAGCAGGACTAAAGAGGAGCATTTGAGGCACCTAACGCTAGTAATGAGGAGGCTACAGCAGGAGAAGATGCTGATCAATCTGAAGAAGTCCTCTTTTATGAAGACATAACTCATTTATTTGGGTTTTGTGATCTCTTTAAATGAATTGAAGATGGATCCAAAGAAGGTGAAAGTAATCAGGGAGTGGTCGTCACCAAGGAGCATGTTCAATGTAAGGAGCTTTCATGGTTTAGCAAGTTTTTATAGAAATTTCATTAGATACTTCAGTGGGATTTGTGCACCCATGATGGATACAGTAAAGAAGAGACACAAGTATTTTAAATGGACAGAGGAGGCCGAAAAGAGCTTTAACATATTAAAGGAGAAGATAACGGAATGACCAATTCTAGTCTTGCCGAATTTTGGGAAGACATTTAAGGTAAGATGTGACGCAAGTGGAGTTGCAATATGAGCAATTTTGAGTCAGGACAATCAACATGTTGTCTATTTCAACAAGAATATGAATGAGACTAAGAAGAAATATTCCACCTATGACAAGGAGTTTTATGCCATAATTCAAGCTTTGAAGAAATGGAGGCATTATCTTGTCCTGCTAGAATTTGTCTTGTATAGCGATAACCAAGCTTTACAATTCATAACCAGACAGAAAAAACTGAACTAGAGGCATGGAAAATGGGTTGAATTTATGCAAAATTTTACTTTTTTCATAAAACATATTGTTGGGAATGCTAACAAATTTGTTGATGCGTTAAGCAGGAGATGTTTAATTATGCAAGAATTCCAGGTGAAGACCTTGGGGTTTGAACACCTTAAGGACATGTATCATGATGATATAGATTTAAAGGAGGCATATGAGGCATGTGCTAATCCTGTGTTGAGAGATAGAAGTCAGTGGATAGAATACATGATTCAAGAAGGAATGTTGTTCAGAGGACATCAGTTGTGCATACCAAAATGCTCAATAAGGGATAACCTTCTAAGGGAAAAGCACAACGGAGGATTATCTGGACATTTCAGCCATGATAAAACGTTTGCACAATTGAGAAACTCATACTATTGGCCAGGTATGAGAACAAAAGTGATAAATTTTGTGAATGGATGTAGAATCTACCAACATGCTAAGGGGAAAAGACAAAACACTGGGTTGTATCAACCATTGCCAATACCAGAGAAGCTTTGGGATGCAATAAGCATGGATTTTATGTTGGGATTGCCAAGAACACAAAGAGGATTCGATTCCATATTTGTGGTGGTGGATAGATTTTCAAAGATGGCACATTTCATCCCATGCTAGAAGACCAGTGGTGCAACACATGTTGCAAATCTGTTTTTCAGAGAAGTTGTGAGACTTCACGGTCTACCCAGGAGCATTGTCTCAGACAGAGACACAAAATTTGTTGGTCACTTTTGGAAGACGTTGTGGAAGAAGATGGGGACAGATTTGTCCTTCAGCTCATCTTATCACCCTCAAACAGATGGGCAGACTGAGGTGGTAAATAGAATTTTGGGGAACTTATTAAGAAGTTTGGTTACTGAACACCATAACCAGTGGGATCAGATTCTGCCACAAGCAGAATTTGCATACAATGACTCACCAAACAGAAGCACTGGAAGGAGACCATTCCAAGTACTCTATGGAATGAAACCTAGGGGAGTGTCTGAGTTGAGAGACTTGGAACAGGGTGAGATCAGAAGCGCTGGAGCAGAGGATTTTGCTGCTGAAATGCAGAAACTCCATAATCAGATCAAAGAACAATTACAGAGTTCTAACCAGAAATACAAGCATAGAGTTGATCAACATCACAGGGAACTTCAATTTGAAGTGGGATATCATGTTTTAGCACATCTCAGGAAGGAAAGGTTCCCTAGGGGAACATACAACAAGTTGAAGATGAAAAATATAGGACCCTGTAAGATCTTGAGGAAGTTTGATGCAAACTCCTATGAGATTGAGCTGCCATATGGTGTGGGCATTTCTCCCGTATTCAATGTTTCAGACCTGTATCCGTACAAGAAAGATGACATAGAAGGGTCAGAAGCTCAAGGAAAAATTTAATGGGAGAAGCAGATGCCTGTGGCAGAGAAGATACAGATGGAGAAGATTCCGGATCAGAGGATTGGCAAGAAGACCAGGAGGAAGACTTATTTTGAGTATCTTCTCAAATGGAAGGGATGCCCAATAGAAGATGCCAGTTGGGAAATGAAGTTTTTATCCAGAAGCCGTGAAAGTCAGTAGAGGAACTCATGGACAGGAGTCCATGAATTTTTGTCAAGGGGAGTATGATGCAGGAGCATCATTGACAAGCGCGCAGAGGCAGAACCACTCAACACATGAGAGTTCTTCCAGAAATTCAACGTTGACAGTTGTAGCCAATTTCAAAATCCGCCTTCACTCAACGCCAGAATTCACCTTTGGAGGCACGCTTGAACCGGTGCCGAATTTTACCCTTTGAGGCAAGTTTTGAAATTGTAAATAGAGCAAGAGTTTCCAATTCGGCTCTGGAATGTGACTACACTAAGATAGCTTAGGATGAATTTTAGAGTAGGCAAGTAGCCAGGGGAAACACTAGGAATCTTTTTGAGTTAAGTAGAAGTTTTTATGCCCAGTTGGGGGGAGCTGTAATACAGAGAGAAATTAGTTGTAAGAGAGAACTGAGAGTTAGCAGGAGATGTCAGTTTTTTGAGCTACTGTAATTTTGAATGTATTATGTAGCCATTGGGCACTTATGATTAGAACAGAAAGGAAAATTGATCCAAATGTATGGTGTGTGGACCTGTGTGTTCGTTCGAAGGGTTCTAGTTTGGAACCAGAAGATCCATTTCAGCTTTGGAACCAAAAGATCCTGACCGGGAGGTCGCGCAACCCTTAAGAGGGATAGGGGGTCTGCATCAATTTGGACAGGGTGCATTAGGATATTGTTGGGACTTCCAGGTGGGGTTAGAAAATGGTCGTCCCTGCCATGCATTTTCAGAATTATGTTGTTGATTATACTGCCAAGAAAATAAAGAAGAAGGATCTTGTAGCATACTTGGGGGTCAAGCTTGCCACTGGCGACGTTGAGACATCAAATATATTGGTTATGTTTCATATTTTTCTTCTTTAAAGACATATTTTATCCCTTGGAGTGATGGACATTGCTCTAGTGCATGGTCTTTGGTACAGATGGCACACGTTCGAACTACGTCCAAGAGACACTCTCTTGAACCATGCTTCCACCTACATCATGGAAAAAATATGGCCAATGAATGTTCTGCTTCTTCTTGTTTATGTTTAACCTGTAGAACATCCAATTGTGTATTCAGAGTACCCAAAATGAATGTTTTAAAATTTTCTAAAAGATTACCAATTTCTGCTCGGGTGACGCTCCCACTAGTGATGTTGTTATTTCTGGTGATGGAAGTTCGTATTCCCGATCGTGTTCGTGTACTACCATGTGAACACCTAATGAACAATTGGACAATATCATCATATGTTTCTTGATAAATATCACCTTTTCCCATTAAATTCAATGTTTCTACCCATTCATCCTTCATACCTTTTATTAGAGTGGCTTTAACTACCTCACCTGGTAATGTACCATAGGGTGATCTCTGCAGGTTATATTGAAATATTTCAACATATTCTTCTAGTGTTTCATTTTATCTTCCATTCATTTTAAAGATTTCACCCTTTAAATCCTTGGTTCTACAGTAGTCTTGATATTTCGTAAGGAAGGCTTGTTTCATTTCATCCCATGAATTTATAGTTCCTCCCCCTAGTCCCATAAACCATCGTAAAGTTTCTCCCTTCAAAGTGGAAGGAAATAGCTTTAGTTTCTGGGGTTCAGAGGTATAGTCATAGCCTCTACATAGGACATCAAACTCGAATAAGAACGCGTCAGGATCCTCTAAGATTAATCCATTGAAGGTCGGAAGATTATGTAGTGGAATGGATTTCATTGGAGCATTAGCAACCGGATCAACTATAAGATATTCCAAAGTGGAAGCCTAGGGTCATGACTGATTTTGCTGTGCCATTTGGTTGAAAATGTGCCAATAATCCTCAGGGATTTCTTGGTCTGGGTGTTCTATTCGAGGTGATTGATTACTTGGTCCCTTAGGAAATTTAATCACGCTACCTATATCTGGGATTTCAGGTGTCCCTTCTCCTACCAAAATCACAGAAAATCTAGGTTCAAGTGGTGGTGGGTTTGCCTCAGCAATCCCACTGGTCTCCCCTTCTCCTTCTTTCAGATTACAAGAATTTGCCTCATCTAAAGGACTGGAAAGTGGAGTATGTGTATTTTGGAAACTTTTTTCAGTCCCTTCAGTTCCGCTATGAACCTCAGCATGAGATGCAACTGGTGAGTTTGTTGCTGGAGGGATTCTGGTAGAACCTTTTCGAAGTCCAACCGAGGCTTGAGATTCATCTTTTCGGATGATGTCGTCTATGAAAGTGATCCTTCCAGGGGGCATCGGGCCCTGGGATTTTGTAGTTTCAGGTTCTTTCTTCTTAGTCATACACAAAGACACAAATTATATGCACCTATATAATCTCTATGCATTAGTCGAAGGTAGGTGTTGGCACAAGAATTTTACTTGTTTCCTACGTAGGTTCTTACCTTCCTCTTTCAATACCTCATCCTCCAGAGAT
>JASDQU011248211.1:18644-30543 GCA_032191745.1 Picea mariana | reverse complement strand
CAAACCATTTCGGGGACTCTTGGCCAATTCCCGCTCAGGGAATAAAAGACTAACGAAGCAACATTTTTGAGTTCCGTGAGATGCTGCAAGCTTGTTTAGGCATGGAATAGGTGACCAAATTATCCATCCACTTCCGAGGAATTGTTTTGTAAATTTGACCATTAATCCAAATGTTTCATTGCTTCAAACTGAACAAAACACTAGTTGTCGAAATCAATGATTGAAGCAACTTTCGAGGCATGGAACCCATGAGTGAGGGGTGCTCTAGATGAAATCCTATCCCAGGAATCCAAAGGAGTTGACGGTTCCTCAATCCGAGTCTCTATATTCTTTATATGCCCAGTTGCAAGTCACATCCCAAACCATTTCGGGGACTCTTGGCCAATTGCTCCCGAGGGCATAAAAACCTAATAGAGAAACATTTTTGAGTTCTGTGAGATGCTGCAAGAGTTTTTAGGCATGGAATAGGTAACTATATTTTCCATCCACTCCCGAGGCACAATTTCATAAATTGGACCCCTTAATCCAAATGTTGGTTTGCTTCAAACTGATCAAAACACTAGTTCTCGAAATCAACAAGTAAAACAACTTCTGAGGCATGGAACCCGGGAGTGAGGGGTGCTATAGCTGAAATCCTATCCCATAAATCCATCAGAGTAAATGGTTCCTCAATCTGAGTCTCAGTTTTCATTTTATTCCCAGTTCCAAGTCACATCCCAAACCATTTCGGGGACTCTTGACAATTCATCCTTGGGACATAAAAGCCTAATAGAGTAGCATTTTTGAGCTCCATGAGATTCTGCATGCTTGTTTAGGCATGGAATAGGTGACCACATTGTCCATCCACTCCCAAGGCATGGTTTTTGATGCAGGATCATCATAAGCAAGCCAAAAAAGCAAGCGCAAAGGTGAAGGACAACTGGAATTGCACCAACGCACGTTTTGAGAACATTTTGAATTTCAAAGGAACATTAATGTAACATCTGAAAAGATGTATTTGAATTTATGTTTTTGAGGTTGTAAACAGATCTTGAGCATTGTTCTCATCTGTCGGATATAAAGGCATTTAATTATAATGAATTTAAAGTAGATAACTTTTAATTCCTATTAGATAGCTAGAGCTGTAAGAGGGAAAACTCTAGAAAGCTCCCTCATAGGTATTGTATTGTGGTGAGTTATTCTCAATTATAAGATGTAGAGAAAGAGGATAGGAGAAAAAAAGAACAAAGACTGTAGAAATCCTATAAGCAGATAGCCATTTCTATTGAACCCATGTACAGATGCACTGGATTAATATAGAGAAGCTTTGATCCAATTTCATGGTGTTTTTATGCGTTCCGTTTATATCTTTAAATGGTATGTTTACAATTTTCTTATGTTCTCTGTCATGCATGTATTTTCAATGCTATGTGTGTATATGCTCGTGATTTCATTATTGAATGTATGAAGTCTGTGAGAAGAGAAGTATAAGTTTCAATTGTTTCTCTTCCTGAGAAATCCTGCAAGGAGTGCAGTGAGAGTTCGCAAGGAATGCGTTCACGAAGTTATGAGTTTTATCTTAGAAAATCTTAGGAGGGATACCGTTGTTCTTGTACCAGGAAGAGTGCAGGTGTAGCACAAGAGTCGTGCAAATGGTGTGCAGGCCAGAGAGAGAGTCATAGACTTTACCAACCAAGGAGGAAGGTTGAAGAACTACTATTGCAGGGGAGTGCACAGAGTTGGAGGTGGTGAATAACCAGAGGTTATTGTGTATTCCGCAAGGAGTGCGCACAAGAATCCTTTTGACGCATTGAATCCATAACAAAGGTCAAGCTCAAGAAGGAAAGATAATTGAGAGAAATAAGGGGAAGAACAAGGTCTGGAATTACTTTGCAGAAGTTAATTCAAAAGAAGAAGATGCCAAGGTAATTGGGTAGAATTCTTTGAGGAGTCCAAACGAACGGTCGAAATTATCAGAGGGAGAATCGCCAAAGTTTCATGGGCCATTGGATCTTGCAAACCAGTGGGGAGATTAGGCCTGAGAGTATTTCAACACTCGTAAGTTTAGGAGGGATAGTGGCTGTTGGATCCGGATCAACGATGGTCGTTGATCTCGTGTTTGAGTTCGTCGTTTTGGAATTCGAGGCATGGAGGACATTGTGACTTGGAGTCGAGAGTTGTGAACTCCCGATCCGTGAAACCCCGATAGAAGCAGGACCGTCAGATCACGGGAAGCTCAAAGCCATTGATCATGATGAGGAGTCATCTCTATTTCAGCTATCGTTGGAGGGTGTTGTTGCATTGCAAATCATCGATAAGTGAAATCCCGAAGTGCCAAAATATTTGGGCCCCAGGTTTTAGGCAGAGGTCACATCAAGTAAAGTCAAGGGAGGAGTCAAAGGGATGCATACTAGGGTTGCGAAGTTGCAAAACCTAATATACCATTTGGGTGAAGAGTGTGGTCACGTCAGCTAGTCACGTGGGTGAGAGTTGGGGCTTAGTGCTTGTTCGCACATGCGTAGCTCCTAAGAAGAACCTGTGGATAAACACCTGCGTGTTGAAGATTTCTGCGGGGAATCAAAGAGTCAATTAGACTCAAAGGGAAGACTAAGAATGATCCTTAGACTGTGAGGTCATGTAGAACCTGCTGAGGTAGGGGTGTTGCATCATGTGGTATCAGAGCCCTGCATAAATGTTTATTTTCTGAAAGCAAGATAGGACAGAAGGAAAGTTGTGATTCGAATTCTACATGGAAAATATTTGAAAAATGCCGCCCAGAAGATGTCAAGTTAGACCAATGCTCGATCCAGTTGTGGAAAGGGAAATGAGAGAACTCCGTGCTCAATTAGATGCTATGGAGACAACACAAAGATGGAAAACTGATGCTGGAGATGTCAGTGAATCTGAAAGTGAAAATGAGGCCGGAGATGGAGAAGAAGTTGTAGCCGAAGATGCTGTAGAAGAACGTCTATTAAGAGTTGTTGCAAGAATAGGTGCCAAAGAAAAGATGGATATTCTGATGTACAAAGGCAACTTAGACATTGAGGAGCTGCTAAATTGGTTTAGAGCTTTGGACAAATACTTAGACTATGAGGATATCGAAGAGGATAATAAAGTCAAACATGCCATCACTAGACTTAAAGGGCATGTAGCACTATGGTGGGATGAACTACAGGCTAACATGCATTGCAAAGGCAAGAAAAGAATCAAAAGATGAGATAGAATGGTTGAGAAGATGAAATCCAAGTTTATACCCAAGGATTACCAAATTAATCTATTTCGAGGAATGCAAAATTTGAGACAGAAGGGAATGACAGTGAAAGAATACATTGAATAATTTTATCGATTTAACATCAAAGCTGGTCATCATGAAACTGATGATGAAAAGGTCATCAGATACATGAATGGTTTGAGATATGACACTTAGGACGAGATGAGAATGATGATGATTAGAAATGTGGAAGATGCTTATCAGATTGCTCTGAAGGCTGAAGAGAAATTGGCTTGAAAACAAAGTCAAAGAGGCAGAGGTAGAAGTCAGAGTAGAGGAAAAACAATTGCCCAAGATAGAGTACATAAGCCTAAGGAGGAAGAAAAGAAACCTCATACTCACCCAAAAAGAGGAGGAATTTCACAGGGAAGGCAATCTGCCGACAAAAATACTTTTCCATGAGCCAGAGGAAGAGGAAGAGACATAGGTGGTGAGATAAAGTGTTTTGTCTGTGGAAAAATCGAACAAAAATATTATGAGTGTCTTGAAAGAAAAAGATATGGAGGAGGCAAAGCTCACATTTTAGAAGCGCAAAGGTGAAATGTTGAGGTAGAAGATGCAGAAGGTGGAAGATCCTTAATGATGAGGAAGATTCTCTTAAAGCCAGAGAAGGAGATAGAGAATCTAGTCCAAAGAAACAATTTGTTTAGAACTGCTTGCAAGACTTAGGATAGGATATGCAAGGTAATTGTGGATAGTGGAAGTACAAATAATTTAGTCTCCATAGAAATGGTGGAAAAGCTAGAATTGGAGATAGTTGCACATATGAGCCCATACAAAGTCTCGTGGTTGCAAAAAGGACATCAGGTAACAGTCACTAAACAATGTTTAGTTGAATTTAAGATAAGGGGTTACATAGATGAAATATTGTGTGATGTTATCCCATGGATGTCTACCATATTTTGTTGGGTAGACCATGGCAATATGACAGAAATGTTGTTCATGATGGGAGAAAGAACATGTATACCTTAGAGAAGAATGGTAGAACGCACATGTTGCTGCCAATTGAAGATAAAAAGGTGAAATATGAAACACACAATAATATACTTCTCATGAGTGGGAAGGAACTTATTGATGAAGTCAAGTAAGAAGAAGACCTACAATTTTCTTTAGTGAGAAAACCCAGAGTCATTTTGACAAGTACCAAGATAGACGATCTACCAGAGGAAATTCAGGAACTGCTAGAGGATTTCGCTGATATCGTGGTGGACGATTTACCTTGTTCATTGCCACCCATCATAAGTATAAGCCATCACATTGACCTTGTACCTGGAACAAGTTTACCAAACAAAGCAACGTATATATTGGTGCCGCAGGAAAATGAAGAGGTCAAGAAACAAGTCTAGGATTTGGTGGACAAAGGATTGGTGCGAGAAAGCTTGAGTCCATGCGCTGTTCCAACATTGCTAAGTCCAAAAAAGGATGGTGGATGGAGAATGTGTACAAACTCAATGGATATAAACAAAATCACTATCAAGTATATATTTCCTTTACCGAGGATGGATGACTTGATGGATTTCTTAAGTGGAGCAAAGGTTTTTTCAAAAATTGATTTGAAAAGTGGATATCATCAGATTCGAATGAGAGAAGGTGATGAATGGAAGACAACATTCAAAACGAATGAAGGACTGTATGAATGGCTTGTCATGCCATTTGGTTTGAAGAATGCACCGAGTACTTTCATGAGGTTGATGAACGAAGTCTTGAAGGATTTCATTATGAAATTTGTGATTGTGTATCTTGATGATATACTAATCTTCAGTAATACTAAGGAGGAACACTTGAGACATTTAACTCTAGTAATGAGGAGATTGCAGCAAGAGAAGTTGTTGATAAATTTGAAGAAGTCGTCTTTCATGAGGAAATAACTCATTTATTTGGGGTTTGTGATCTATTTGAACGAGTTGAATATGGATCACGAGAAAGTAAAAGCAATCAGAGAATGGCCATCGCCAAAGAACACCTTTGAAGTCAGAAGATTCCATGGATTAGCCAGTTTTTATCGAAAATTCATTAGAAATTTTAGTGGAATTTCTGCACCAATGATGGACAYAGTCAAGAAAAGACATAAATATTTTCACTGGATGGAGGAAGCGGAGAAATGTTTTAAGTTGCTRAAGGAGAAAATAACTGGACAACTAGTTTTGGTTCTGCCATATTTCAGTAAGACATTCCAAGTCAGATGTGACGCAAGTGGATTTGCGATTGGAGCAGTCTTGAGTCAAGACAATAGATCGATTGTATACTTTAGTGAGAAGCTGAACGATGCCAAAGTGAAATATTCCATGTATGATAAAGAATTTTATGCAATCATACAGACATTAAAGAAATGGAGGCACTACTTGATTCCAAAAGAGTTTGTCTTGTATAGCGACAACCATGCTTTACAATTCATAACTCGACAAGAGAAGTTAAACCAGAAACATGCGAAATGGGTTGAAAATATGCAGAATTTTACTTTTTTTATAAAGCACATTTCTGGAACTACTAACAAGGTTGTTGATGCATTGAGCAGGAAATGTTTGATTCTATAGGAGTTTCGTGTGAAGACCTTAGGTTTTGATAACCTTAAGGATATGCACAGGGATGATCCAGATTTTAAAGAAACTTATGAAGCATGTGAGAATCCAGTTCTCAGAGATAGAAGCCAATGGATCGAGTATTTGATTCAGGATGGACTTTTATTCAAGGGAAATCAGTTGTGTGTTCCGAAGAGTTCTATGAGAGAGAATCTTCTGAAGGAAAAACATAGTGGGGGATCGGATGGACATTTCGGCCATGACAAAATGTTTGCGCAACTGAACAACTTATATTATTGGCCAGGGATGAGGACAAATGTCAAGAAATTTGTGAACAAATGCATAATTTTCCAACATGTGAACTGGAAAAGATAGAATACAAGATTATATCAGCCATTGCTAGTACCAGAGAGGCCGTGGGATGCGGTAAGCATGGATTTTGTGTTAGGAATGCCGAGGACACAGAGGGATTGTGATTGCATATTCGTGGTAGTCGACAGGTTCTCTAAAATGGAACATTTTATTCCATGTCAGAAAACCAGTGATGCAACTCACATTGCAAACCTGTTTTTCAAAGAAGTTGTTAGACTTCACGGCTTACCCAAGAGTATTGTTTCGGACAGGGATACCAATTTTTTTGGTCATTTCTGGAGGACACTATGGAAGAAGTTGGGAGTAGATTTAACTTTTATCTCAACATATCACCCTCAGACGGATGGACAGACTGAGGTAGTGAACCGAAGTTTGGGAGATTTATTGAGGATTTTAGTAGCTAAACATCACAGACAGTGGGATCAGATTCTGCCACAAGCGGAATTTGCATATAACGATTCACCTAATAGAAGCACAAGACAAAGCCCATTCCAGATAATGTATGGAATGCAACCGAGAGGAGTATCTAAATTGAGGGACTTAGGGCAGAGAGAATTCAGAAGTGTTGGAGTAGAGGATTTTGCAGTAGAGATGCAAGAGCTTCACAACAAGATTAAGGAGCGGTTAAGGAATTCCAACCAGGAATATAAGCGCAGAGCAGATCGACATAGGAGAGAAATTCAGTTTGAAGTAGGAGATTTGGTCTTAGCTCACATAAGGAAAGAAATATTCCCAAGGGGAACATATAATAAGATAAAAATGAAAAAAGATAGGGCCATGTAAGATTTTGAGGAAATTTCAAGCCAATTCTTATGAAATAGAATTGCCAGATGGGGTAGGAATATCACCCATATTCAATATAGCAGATCTGTATCCTTAAAGACCAGATGAAGTGGGAGAAAAGAACCATAAATAAATTCAATGGGTTAAACAGATGCCTGTAGCTGAAAATCCACAGATGGAAAAGAAAATTGACCAAAGAGTTGGGAAGAAGACCCGAATAAAGGAATATTTTGAGTATTTGATAAAATGGAAAGGACACCCGATTGAGGATGCCAGTTGGGAAGGTGAAGTAGATATCCAAAGACATGGACAGACAATGCAGAATCTCATGAACAAGAGTACATGAATTTTTCAGCCAAGGGAGTATGATGCAGGAGCATCGTAAGCAAGCCAAAAAAACAAGCGCAAAGGTGAATGACAACTGGAATTGCACCAGCGCACGTTTTAAGAAAATTTTGAATTTCAAAGGAACATTAATGTAATATCTAAAAATTTGTATTTGCATTTATGTTTTGGAGGTTGTAAATAGATCTTGAGTGTTTCTCTCATCTGTCAGATATGGAGGCATTTAATTATAATGAATGTAAAGTAGATAGCTTTTAATTCCGATTAGATAGCTAGAGATGTAAGAGGGAAAACTATAGAAAGCTCCCTCATAGGTATTGTATTGTGGTGAGTTATTCTCAATTCTAAGCTGTAGAGCAAGAGGATAGGAGAATAGAAGAACAAACACTGTAGAAATCCTATAAGCAGATAGTCATTTCTATTGAACCCATGTACAGATGCACTTGGATTAATATCGAGAAGCTTTGATCCAATTTCATGGTGTTTTTATGCATTCCGTTTATATCTTTAAATGGTATGTTTACAATTTTCTTCTGTTCTCTATCATGCATGTATTTTCAATGCTATGTGCATATATACTCATGATTTCATGATTGAATGTATGAAGTTTGTGAGAAGAGAAGTATAAGTTTCAATTGTTTCTCTTCCTGAGAAATCTTGCAAGGAGTGCAATGAGAGTCCGCAAGGAGTGCCTTGACGAAGTTATGAGTTTTATCTCAGAAAAGCTCAGGAGGGATACCATTGTTCTTGTACCAGGAAGATTGCAGGTGTAGCACAAGTGCCGTGAAAAGGGTGCGCAGGCCAGAGAGAGATTCGTAGAATTTACCAACCAAGGAGGAAGGTTGAAGAACTACTGTTGCAGGGGAGTGCACAGAGTTGGAGGTGGTGAATAACCATATGTTATTGTGTATGCCACAAGGAGTGTGCACAATAATCCTTTTGACGCGTTGAATCCATAACAAAGGTCAAGCTCAAGAAGGAAAGAGAATTGAGATAAGTAAGGGTAAGAACGAGGTCTGGAATTACTTTTCATAAGTTAAGTAAGAAGAAGAAGACGCCAAGGTAATTGGGTAGAAGTATTTGAGGAGTTCGAACAAACAGTCAAAATTCTCAGAGGGAGAATCATTGAAGTTTCGTGGGTCATTGGATCTTGCAGACCAACGAGGAGATTAGGGGTGAGAGTCTTTCAACACTCGTAAGTTCAGGAGGGATAGTGGCCGTTGGATCCAGATCAATGAGGGTCGTTGATCTCATGTTTGAGTTTGTCGTTTTGGAATTCAGGGCGTGGAGGATGTTGTGACCCGGATTCGAGAGTTACGAACTCCTAATCCGTGAAGTATTGATAGAAGAAGGACTGCCAGATTGTGGGAAGATCAGATCCGTTGATCATGACAAGGAGTCATCACAATTTTGACTATCGGTGGAGGGTGTTGTTGCATTGTAAATTGTTGATAAGAGAAATTCCAAAGTGCCAAAATATTTGGGCCCCAGGTTTTAGGTAGAGGTCACATCAAGTAAAGTCAAGGGAGGAGTCAAAGGGACTCATACTAGGGTCGCGAAGTCGAAAAACTTGATATACCATTTGGGCGAAGAGTGTGGTCACGTCAGCTGGTCACGTGGGTGAGAGTTGGCACTTAGTGCTTGTTCGCACATGCGTAACTCCTAAGAAGGACCTGTGGATAAACACTTATGTGTTGAAGATTCCCGTGGGGAATCAAAGAGTCAATCAGACTCAAAGGGAAGACTAAGAACGATCCTTAGACCGGGAGGTCGTGTAGAACCTGCTGAGATAGGGGTGTTGCGTCAGTTTCGTAAATTGGACCCCTAAATCCAAATGTTGCATTGCTTCTTACTGAACAAAGCACTAGTTATCAAAATCGATGAAAAAAACAACTTTCGAGGGGTTGGAACTGGGAGCGAGGGGTGCTCTAGCTAAAATCCTATTCCAGGAATCCAACAGAGATGATGGTTCCTCAAACCGAGTCTTTGTTTTTGTTTTATGCCCAGTTGCAAGTCGTATCCCAAACCATTTCGGGGACTCTTGGCCAATTCCCACTTAGGCCGTAAAAGACTAACGAAGCAACATTTTTGAGTTCCGTGAGATGCTGCAAGTTTGTTTAGGAATGGACTAGGTGACCAAATTATCCATTCACTTTAGAGGCATGGTTTTGTAAATTTGACCCCTTAATCCAAATGTTGCATTGCTTCAAACTGAGCAAAATACTAGTTGTCGAAATCAATGAGTAAAGCAACTTTCGAGGCATGGCACCCGGGAGTGAGGGGTGCACTAGCTGAAATCCCATCCCAATAATCCATCAGAGTGGATGGTTCCTCAATCCGAGTCTCTATATTCCTTTTATGCCCAGTTGCAAGTCGCATCCCAAACCATTTTGGGGAGTCTTGGCCAATTGCTCTTGATGGCATAAGAACTAACTAACTACATGTCTCTGTCAACTAACTGCTATATCTTACTGCCTTGAAAAAAGACTGCACCAATTTCAACTGCACATTGAGTTTAACACCTTCTACTTCCTACATAAAAATGTGGGTTGCACTATTGTTAACCATTGCCATAACTAACTTATTCTTCAACTTGGATTGAACAAAACTAATATTTGTATAGTTCTACTCTTGGCTTGAACAAAACTAATATTTGTATAGTTCTACTCTTGTATTGAACAAAACTAATATTTGTATAGTTCTACTCTTGGCTTGCCTTAGACATATTTCCAACTAAAGAACCCAAGATTTGCAACACACCAACTGATGGTTGGATTTCTTAGTCCATAGCATCGACCCTCATCTTCAATGGACATTTCTTATAATAATTCTAATTTGCACAAATCCAACAAACAACAACCTTACTACTGTTTTTTTCTTAGATCCATATGATAAATTTATCATGTCCTTAGTGTTATCACATTAATATGTCCTTAATATGTCCAAAATCAAGAGGGATAACACATTAAATTAGGTGGTTGACCACTAATATTGGTAATTGCACCCTATTCTAATTGTGCATCCAAAACTAAAGATATAAATTTTTTATTTAGAACTTTGAATATAGAAAAAAGTTCATGAATTAGAACTAGGATGATGATGGACTACTAACTAACAACACGTGCACATGCAATTGAAGGTACAAACAAACATGTACCTGTCAGATATTTCTTCGTCGAGTGAGGAAAGCTTAGGACAAATAGAGGTCGGAAATGCGACTGCATCGAGTTGATATGATAAGCAAACAAGGACCAGAGGTGAAAAAGTCAGAATAAAATTTTGTAGATGCATGAAATTTTTTCTTGTCGAAGGAGGATCATGCTCTTATGATGATGAGAGCATAGGAGACATAGATGTTCCACTCAGGTATAATGGGTACCTAAGGAACTACCTCCTATATATGTTGACTTCGTTGTCCACAATAGGACATATCGCATTGCACCATCCTCCCTGCATGGATTGGGGATATTTTCCGTGGATGGAATAATTGTAAAATACAATACAGTAACTGAATTGATGGACTATGTCAGACCGTGTTACAATTATAACAATTGGATGCGGCTGGTCTGGTAGATGCGAAGTATAAGGAGATATGCACTCACTGCAAATTATATACAACTAATAAACAAGGATAAAAATAAGGGAGCGACTATCTATATTGATGGACGACCTAAAGCTTCCGACAATATTGCATGGTTTATAAATAACACACGACCCGTGACAACAAACAAACAACTGAATTTCATATATGAGATACGTGAAGAGAATCGGGTAGTACTGTGCAAAATAAAAAAAATAGCTCCCAGGAAAGAGTTATTAGTGAATTACTGTTACACATTATTTTCGTCATCCCTATGACCATTAATGATGTAAACCTATCTGTTTCCTTTAGAGGGGTCAGTAGCTTGAGTTCCTAAAGAAAGAAGGGAGAAGAACTTTTCCTGAGAAAATAAGTTACATTTTCCTTTGTAAAAACCCTATTAAAAAGGATTTTTTGCATGCTGCACTATAGCTAGGGTGCGGAAATGACTGATTTTCACAGGCTGCACCATATCTAGGTCACGAAGTGTTCACAGGTTGCTATATAGGCAGGGTGCGAAAATGCTCATACGTGGGAAAACCGAACATCTTCTCGATGCTTCTAGAAGGAGAAACTTCCATGGTGAGGTGGCATTTGAATGGTTTGGATCTTACTCGCTTTCATGATTTAGTGGGATCATCCTAACCTCCTCACCTTATCCTCTTCAAATTATAAAAGGAGAGGAGCTCTCATGGAGAAAGTTGGCTTTTTGAGCTTTGGAGCTTTTGATTTTGGAGCTTGGATTGGATTGAGCTTTGGAGATTGTTAGCTTGGCTAGATGAACCACTTTGTCAAGATAGATTGTGAATATTATCAGATCTATGCTCTTAGAATCCTTGGAGTGGAAGTGTGTGGGGAACGAAGGACAATTGGAAGGGACCTTACGACATCAAGGCCACGATTGTAATCTCTCTTTCACATTTAATATGATATAGTAATATGATTCTTTCCTATAAATCTTGTTGTGTTTTATTGTATGATTCCTTAATCACATACATAGGTTTATATTGAGTTTATGCTATTACTATCACTTTGGTTGGTTGCGTTCTT